>CAKOGF010000332.1:0-11612 GCA_933228935.1 Pemphredon lugubris
ACGAATAATACAATGTTTTAACCAATACTTAAGGCAGGCCTGGCAAACGGTGGGGAAATGCACTCTCCTCACGCGATTCCCCCCCCCCCCCCCCCCCCGTCAGCTTTTAGACCTACGTCGTACGCACGCCGTGCGAACGTAAAGAAGGACAGCGCTACACCATATAGTTTTTTCATCAATCGTTTCGGTAACACGATCCAGTCAAAAAACAAAACAACTCTATCGCAGAGTCGAACGCTGGGGACGTGGCGGAGTAAAGCCTCGTGGAGAGGGTAATGACGTGCTGTGCGGCGGGTTGCGAATTTACTCAAAGAGCAGGGGTTTGCCAGGCCTGACTTAAGGGGTTACATACCTTTCTCGGTTTCAAAAAATCGATTTTTTTTTTTTGCGTTTTTCATTAGATTAACTTCCTAAGAACCATCTGTGAAAACGGCATTGCGAAATTCAAATAATTGTCATAGTTATAACGTTTTATGTCGCGCGATCACGAGCGCTCAACAAGAAACAAGCTAACGCTTTAGGATCTTTGGACGACTTCCAGCAATGGAACAATAATTTTTGTTAATAATTTATTGCTATTCCACCCATATACGAGGATTTGTCATGTGAAACTATTTATCATGTGATTTGGAAGATTGCACCGAAAATTGTCAACAGCAGTGCTAACATTGTAGAAACAGCGTCCTATATTGGTATTTGCATATTTAACGAAGGCACCACATCTTTACTAAAAATTATGACCACGATGGTTATCCATATTGGGTGCAATGCTCTTAATTTCGTCACGCAAATTGATAATCGCCGTGTGACGCACGCACAGATCCAAGCGCAGCATGCGACTAAAGAGGCAAGAATTAGTCGCAGGATAAAAAATAACGCCAATGTTCAAATGAAATTGACTGAGAAAGACTCACTGTATGGCGCCGGGATCGATTATTGCATGGAAGTAGCCAAAAAAATTGAATTAAGACCGTTTAACTTGTTCCGAAACTTTAAACGCATTTTTCTCGAAACTACGTTTTCGAAATCGGTAACCAAGATATCTCAAAAACGAAAAAAGCAATCGCTTTGAAATTTTGCACACATAATATCCATAAAATTACGCAGTTTTTGACGGATCTTTTTTTAAATATTCCAATTTTTAATATGTTTTAATTGCATTTCAGTGCCGAAATTCCGAGCAAAAACTCGATTTTTTTTTCAAATGATCGCCATTTTGTCAAAAATGATTATTAAACAAAAAAGATCCGTCAAAAAAAGGATAATTTATCTAGCTTTAAGGATATATTTTGATTTTTGTTTTGCGATGATCCTGATAGGAGATATCCTGGTTACCGCAAAGCGTGTCAGTCCGGCAGCGCTTCGGTGGAAGGGGTAATACTCAATCAAATCGAATTAAAAATGAAAAATAAAAATTCATAAAACTAGATTAATGTGCGTTCTTTCGCTCCACAAAAAACTGCGGATTGATACCTCTCTTAATTACGCAAAAAAAAATTCGGAAAATCGCGTAGTTTTGGGGCCGAGAAAGGTATGTAACCCCTTAAGGGGATCCAACCCTACCGAATGTTTTTAAACGGGCTTTACATCTGTGACGTCAGAAGCGAGCAAAATGCTGAAAAATAACTAGTTTTACTATTGCAACTTCTGGTACGAATAAAAAACTTCTTGCTTCACGCAGGTTCTTAAATGAAAGATAAAAGTCCAAAGAATGTAAGTCTGGTCCCCAATTCAGACATGGATCATTGTAAAGTAACAAAATTTCACTCCAAACTTGGACCTGTCATTTTTCGATTACGATGAAATTTCCAGGTGGCCGCCAGCAGATAGCTGTCACACAATTTTGAGCAATTTCGCCAATTCTGAAGGTTGCCCGGTCAGAATCGGACCAGACCTCCATTTTTTGGACTTTTATCTTTCACATGAGACTTGCCGTAGAGCGAGAAGTTTTTTATTCATACCGGATTTTGCTTCGGAAAATTTTGGTCAGATTCTCTCGCCTTTTTCTAACGGAATTATCCGTTTGACGCGTTATAGTTTACTTCTTAGGATCTTAAAAATGTACTGATATCCTACACCCGGCAGAACGTAAATTGTATAATTATTTTACCAAATTTTGACCGTGTCATAAAAGGAGCGGAATACTAAGTTTTCATCTATATACTATTCGCGGATCAAAACTGACTTTATTTTTTAAAGTTTGTGAAATTTTGTCGAAATAAATATCAATCAAAAGAATTGATGGCTAAATATGAATATGTAGATTATTTTTGCTTATAATATTACATATTTTCGGGGAAGGGAAATAAATAAAACTCTGATGCCACCTGTAAGGAAAAGACACACATGAGACAGGCCACATGGCGATTGATGGCGATCGGTGCAATGACGCACACATAATATATATACATACATCGCTTTTTATTTCACATTACACGTAAATGTCTACAGAACAATAACATGGAACTTTATAACACATTCATTACACTACACACTTCGATTATACAGGTCAACTTCGTCGAAATTTGTTCGCTCTAGTTTTTGCAGAAAACCCAATTCACGCACACACACCGGTAATCAACTTTTGCCACGTTACGAAGGAAAAGATGGCGATGAAAAAAGAACGCTGTTGGAGAGATGTATACCGCGAAGTTGTAGCATGCAGAATCGAGGCTGCAAATTCTTTCGCCATCTTCTTTCGTAACATAGCGAAAGTTGATTACCGGTGTGTGTGCATGAATTGGGTTTTCTGCAAAAACTAGAGCGAACAAATTTCGACGAAGTTTACCGGTATAATCGAAGTGTTTAGTGTAATGAATGTGTTATAAAGTTGCATGTTATTGTTCTGTAGACATTTACGTGTATGTTAGCGATAGCTATATTTTAAAGGAGACGCACACGTTGCGCTCGACGTTTTGGGTGGCATGGGCCGTTTCTAAGGGGCATTGTGTCCCGAGAGCCGGAACCTTAAATCTGTCACCGATGTTTAGGTTCGGCAATGCTTGGAGATACGATAGTTTGTATATTCATCGCGGTTCTTGGTACCGCGAGTGTAGTCCTCTCGGCGTGCGACAAGGGGCCCTACGCCTCGATGTCGAGCACCGATAGAACACGTGCAGAAAGAAAGAAAGAGAGAGAGGACCGATGACCCGACGTCATCGATGCTCTCTGTCTTTGGAAAAAGATAAAGGTTTGAAATAAAGGATCTGGCCACGGAGTGGGGAAGGCGTAGCCTCCTGGTAAGAGGACCGAGTTGAACCGCTCAGCACTTACCCCAGAACCTCCGAAAATTCTAGACCAAATGAATTCATTACACGTAATTTATAACATCAGAAGTGGGATACGTAATTACCGCTCGCGTAGTTAAACCCGTGAATATTTATTTCGCAAACGTAACAGTGTTGTGCGAAGAAATTTAAAATGAACGCGTCGTCATATTGATAATTCGTGATGAGTAACGACGGTGAAATGGACGACATACCGGTGGCAGACGAAACAATGCCGGGGGAATCGAGTGCGGGAAGAACCGTGCCGATTGAAAGTGCCGTTACATCATTTGAAACACTTTTCAGACAATTTATGGAAAAGGTTGTACAGGGACCGGCACCCTCTACCTCCTCGACCGTATTGAGTCCCTCGGTAGACGTAGACGTTATACCTGAGTTTAGTGGCGCTGACCTCGGGGAAGATGCGTGCAAGTGGTGTGACATAGTGGAAGAAATTACGGGGAATCTTCCCCCCGCCCAACGGTTGAGTCTTGCCACGCATGCTTTAACAGGACCAGCCAAAATATGGTATAAGGAATGGGTTGGCAATCCTCGCACGTGGGTGAAGTTTCGGGAAGATTTATGTTCCATATTCGTGACAGAGGATCGCCTCTGCGAACGATTGGTTCATGCGGTATCATATACTAGCGATTCCGCCGAAACTTACACTGAATACGCGCAAAACAAGTTGAAATTTTACGGACAAACCCAGATCGCGTTTAGCCAGCGCGAGTTGATAAGTTTAGTGATTGGACATATTTGTGATCCGGTGGTGCGTCAGTCTTTGACAAATTCGCGTTATAAGACTACCGCGGAATTGTTAAATGGTATTTCGCAATTTTTGAAGGCGCCGAGAAAGGAAAGGGGTAAAGAAAGGGAGAAGACGATGGACAAGGAGACAGACCGCGCACATAAAGACTTTTCACGCCGTAATATTTTGCCGAAACGTTGTTACGATTGTAACCAGACTGGACATGTGCGTTACGAATGTCCGAACAAGAAAAGGAAGGCGGAAAACGGCGGCTCTGTTAGTGGACAAAAGAGGCCTCCTACCTGTGCCTATTGTTCGAAAAAGGGACACGACGAGTCACAGTGTTGGGCCAAGCAGCGCGTGCCGCAAAATCAACAAAATCGGAAGAAACCTGAAGCTAATGTGTGCTACTCGATGCAACATAAATTAACACCGGTTGTGTTAAAAGACTTTTTTATTCGATCTTGTTTGATTGACAATGGCGCGACGTGTTCTCTTGTGCGGGAACGAGTTGCTAAACAAGCAAATTGTAAAGTGGGCCCGTATACTACCACTATACAAGACCTGTGCGAATCGAGTTTAACGACCGTCGGATGCACGACGGCTGTAATTCAAACAGAAGACGTGTCAACCGAATTGGACTTGTTTGTCGTTGCGGATTCTACGATACCTTACGACATTATTATTGGGAAAAATGTCCTGGTTCATTCGGATCTACGGATTGTGACGGAACCTAATGGGACAACGAGGTTACAACGCTGTATACCTGATCCGCAGGAGGACAACGGGATGGCGACGGAAACATCGTGCTGGACACTTGACGTCGGCCACGACTCTCTCCATGGGGCCGTTCGAGACCTCCTAGCGAAATTCGAACATATGTTGAGCACTGGTAACCGGGTGCGGTGCGTAAGTACGGGAGAATTGCAGATTATTACCCAGGACAATAAGGTAATAAATTATCACCCTTACCGCTTGCCGATCGTCGAACGAGAAAAATTACGAGAGATCGTTGACGACCTGCTAAGCAATGGTATTATACGCGAAAGCAATTCGCCGTTTGCGAGTCCCGTTGTTCTCGTGAAAAAGAAGAACGGAAAGGACCGCTTATGGGTGGATTTTCGAGCTTTAAATAAGATTACGATTCGAGACCGTTATCCTTTGCCGCTAATCGAGGATCAGTTAGATCGTTTGGGAAAAGGTAAATTTTTCACTACCCTAGATATGGCAGCGGGATTCCATCAAATCCCAATTGCATCAGATTCTATTGCAAAAACCGCGTTTGTAACCTCGATGGGCAGCATGAATATTTGTGTATGCCTTTTGGCTTGTGTAACGCGCCTGCGGTTTTTCAAAGGGCAATCAATTCGGCTCTAGGTAATCTAATAAATAATATCGCGTTGGTATATTTAGACGATGTTCTGATACCATCTCAGACAGTCGAGGAAGGATTACAGAATTTAGAGCGCGTGTTAAAAGTATTGGACGAGGCAGGGTTTACATTAAATATTGAAAAATGTAAATTCTTCGAAACTTGGATAAATTATTTGGGCAGGGAGATATCCTCCGAAGGAATTAGACCCGGAAATGAAAAGATAAAGGCTCTGATAGAATCACCGATTCCGCGTAATGTTAAGCAAGTTAGGCAGTTTATTAGCCTCGCGAGTTACTTTCGAAAATTCATTACTGAATTTGCAGTACGGGTCATTCCGCGTCAAAAAACTGTTTTTTACACACATGGTCGAGAATTTTGATGAATTTTTGTGACCATGTGGTGTTCGCGGAGAAAAAAATTTTGGTAAACAAAAAACTTCGAATTTTTGAAAACTTTTTGAGTTACAGCCGCTCAAACTTTTAGGTAAGGTTATATTTAAAAATTCATATCTCCCGAACTATTAACAATATCGCATTCCGACAAATTCGGATGCATTCATAAAAGATTAAACTGTCAATAAAAAAATACATGATTGTCAAATAATGTTTATAAACATTGAAAAAGTTAATTTGAAATAAAGAAATTGCTCTATCTGCGAAAACAGGGCAGCAAATTTTTTCGTTATTTTTTTACACCAACTGCGAAGCCTTCTCTAAAGAATGACGAAAGAAACTCGATGGTCGTTTTAAAACTTTTGGAGATATGATTTTTTATTCACCAGCGCGCGCCTCAAAGGCAGCCGTGGTAGTCCAGTCAAATAGTAGTTTGAAGTGGAAAGTTGTGGTGTAATTGTTTTTAGTAACTTAGTTTATGTATTTCGGGGTGCTGAACACGAATCAGAAGTTGTCCAACAACATTTTTTACGCCAAATATAACAAATCCTCAAAAAACACTAAAAATGTTTGTATTTTGCTTATTACTTGAGAAGTAAGCTTTTTACGCAAAATGTGGTTCAATATAAAAATAAAGAAGAAAAAATTACCTACATTTCATGTTATTATCGTTTTTTGGTGCGGCATATGGTTTCCGCGGAAAAGAGCGTTATAACTGGGGAACAAAGTTAAGGCAAAAAAAATGTACGTCAAAAATTTTCCCAAATTCAAATAAGCATAACTCCGCGAAAAATTGTTATACCTGAAAGATCTTCTTTTCACTTTAAAGGGTGAACTATGCACTTTAAGGAACCATTGTTAGATTTTGATTTTAGGCTCCCCCTCCCCCCATTCTAGCAAAAGTAAGGACGTGTTGCACTCCAAAAAACGGAGCGGCTGTAACTCAAAAAGTTTTAAAAAATTCGAAGTTTTTTTTTACCATATTTTGTTCTCCGCGAACACCACATGGTCACAAAAATTCATCAAAATTCTCGACCATGTGTAAAAAACAGTTTTTTGACGCGGAATGACCCGTACGTACAGCTTGTTTGACGAAATTGACAAAAAGCAATGCGCCATGGTGCTGGGGCGCGGAGCAGGAAGAAGCGCGTCAATACATTGTGGACAAACTTATTACGCAACCTTTGCTCGTGATTTTTGATTATATGCGTGAAACGGAGCTTCACACAGATGCTAGCTCGATCGGTTACAGTGCTATACTTTTTCAAAGAATAGACAAGGATTTACGAGTAGTCGCGTATTTTAGCCGTCGCACTACGCCGGAAGAGTCGTGTTACCATTCATACGAATTGGAAACACTCACAATTGTGAACGCGCTCAAGTATTTCCGTGTATATTTGCTGGGTATTAAATTCAAGATTGTTACCGATTGCAATGCAATTAAAGCTACGCAGACAAAAAAAAGATTTCTTGCCTCGTATCGCGCGTTGGTGGGTATTTTTGTAAGATTACTCGTTTGATTTGGAATAACGGAAAGGCAAATACGTTGAGCACGTGGATTATTTAAGCCGGAATCCGCGGAGAGATTATCGCGTGAACGTCATTTGCGAAGGTTCCTGGTTAGAACACGCGCAAAGGAACGACGAGGAAACGCAAGATTTTATTCGCAGAATTGATGCTAAAGAAGCCGTGTGTTCTGATTTCGAAGTAAGGGAAGGCATATTGTGTCGTAAAATACTCAGGGACACTGGTCGAATGGTTTACCGAAGTTTCGTTCCGAAAGGAAGCCGGCTTGGCTTATTACGTTTGTACCATGACGAAAACTGTCATGTAGGGGTCGATAAAACATATGACCGTATACATCAAAAATATTGGTTTCCGAAGATGCGTAGGTTTGTTCAAAAATATATCGAACATTGTATTACGTGTCTTGTATGTAAACGACAAACCGGACCGAAGCAAGGAAAGTTATATTCTATCGATAAGAAGCCTGTTCCCTTTGATATGATTCACTGTGATTGTGTAGGACCGTTTGAAAAAAACGAATGACGGGTATGAACATATTTTGTTGATAGTTGACGCCTTTACAAAGTATGTGCAACTTGTGCCGCTAAAATCTCTTTCTGGTTCCGAAACATTACAAATATTTAAAGAAAGATTAACTTTATTCGGTACGCCTAGAATAGTAGTTTTAGATCGCGGTACAAACTTTACTTTTAAACGCTTGGAACAATTTATTAAGAAACAGGGTATAGAATTACATTATATCGCAACTGAAGCACCTCGGGCTAACTGACAAGCAGAACATTATGTTTCTACCGTCACGAATTTGCTTACAGTAGAATTGAGTAAAAACAGAGACTGGCCGAGCAAATTATCGAAGATTATGCTTACGCTTAATACAACGGTACACAAATCAACAGGATTTTCACCAAGTCATTTGTTGTTTGGCATAGAAAGAAGTGTCGGTAATGCGGTTTCTGCGGAAATGTCACTACCGAACACAAATTAACAAATTGATTTGAATCGAGATAGAGCAGTAGCATTTGAACGATTGAGTAAAAATGCTGAACAACAGAATCAACGTTTTGACAAAAAACGTAGAACAAATGTTGTGTTTAAAAGTGGTGATTCCGTTTTTGTAAAACCCGCTGATACAAGAAGGGCGAAAACGGATGTAAAGTTTGTAGGTCCTTTTGTAATTTCTAAGATCTTGCCTAATGATCGTTATGAAATATTAGGAAAAAGTGGTAGGCCACAAACTGTACCCAAAGATCGATTGCGTCTTTGGAAAGGCGAATGGTCAGGTGAAAATGATATTGTTGTAAGTGAGGAAGAGAGCACGGATGAACCGTGTTAGCGTGTTAGCGAATGAATACGCTGCGGAATATTGTGTAATCATTTTTGAACATTATTACTGTTTCTTTTAACATAGGTTTTGTTTACACAGAATTTGTGTTGGATTTATTTCTCGTATGTGTGTTCGATAGTAATGTGAGCTGAAAAACATTGTGGTAATGTAGGGCTCTGGACATTACGATATCGATGAGTCACGAGTGTGAGACAATATGTGTCTTGGAATGTACTTGCGGGTACTACCCTGTTGTTGCACGGTTACCTGTGGGTACCGTTGCTGTTGTAACGTCCCCACAGATTTGAGAGGCTTGATAGACCATAATATTTTTTTTTTATTAAACCTTGTTCTTTTGAGAATTATTACTTGAGATTACCGTAGAGAGAAATAATGAGTCGACAAATTCTCTCTGATGTTCAAGGATCGGTGGGTAAGGAAGTTTTCTACCAATCCTCCGATTTAACCCTCGAGACCTGTTCGAGAGGTAAAGCAGATTCTTCCCCTAGCGACCGCACACACACCAGTATCCCTAAGGCCCCGCCGTTAGTAGCTTACTATGACGTTAAAGGCGTGGAGCACATTTTGCCTGGTGCGCAAAAATTAGATTTCGAAAGAAACGCCCTATGTCTTAAACCTTCCCCGTTATTCCCTCCACCTTGCGCTCCCACCAAAAGTCAGGGACCCTGAATTTTCCCAATAAAAGGGGCAGGACAAGGCTTCTCGCGAGCGAGTACATTTTCCAGAGTCAGCATAATCGCAATCCGTTTTACGCCATCTTAAAGAATCTCTTGCGCAGAAATTAGTATCTCAAATTAATTTAAAGTGTGTTAGAATCATTTACTGAACTCAATACCGGTGATACATATATTCTTCGACGACACGAAGGAGGAGATTTACACCGTCACCGATTAACCGTAACGTTCTTCAAAAGTAACAACATGAGGATCGATCAACTTCCAACGTAAGGATGAGTAATATTCTGGCTTGTAAAACACTACCAATTTTCTACCACATCTAAATACTTTTCCTTCATCAAATCTTTCTTATATACTTCTCTTAGTTCATTCACATTTCCTTTACCTATTTCTGCCTGTGTAATTTCTTTAATGATTTATTCCAAAATTGAGCTCAGGCTTTAACAGCTTCGTAGCGCTCTAAAGATCGGAAAAATCAATCCTTTTCTTTATCATTTAATCATTCACATTTTCTTTATCTATTTCTGCTTGTGTAATTTCTTTAGTGATTTTATTCCAAAATTGAGCTCAGGCTTTAACGGCTTCGTAGCGCTCTAAAGATCGGAAAAATCAATTATACCTATCCATTTATCTTCTCATTAATTGTTTATCACCATTTTTCTTTCTCTCTCCCTCTCTCTCTCTTTCTTTTCTTTTTCTTTTCTTTTTCTTTACTTTTTCTTTTCTTTTCTTTTTCTTTTCTTTTTCTTTTCTTTTTCTTTTCTTTTTCTTTTCTTTTTCTTTTCTTTTTCTTTTCTTTTTCTTTTCTTTTTCTTTTCTTTTTCTTTTCTTTTTCTTTTCTTTTTCTTTTCTTTTTCTTTTCTTTTTCTTTTCTTTTTCTTTTCTTTTTCTTTTCTTTTTCTTTTCTTTTTCTTTTCTTTTTCTTTTCTTTTTCTTTTCTTTTTCTTTTCTTTTCTTTTTCTTTTCTTTTTCTTTTCTTTTTCTTTTCTTTTTCTTTTCTTTTTCTTTTCTTTTTCTTTTCTTTTTCTTTTCTTTTTCTTTTCTTTTTCTTTTCTTTTTCTTTTCTTTTTCTTTTCTTTTTCTTTTCTTTTTCTTTTCTTTTTCTTTTCTTTTTCTTTTCTTTTTCTTTTCTTTTTCTTTTCTTTTTCTTTTCTTTTTCTTTTCTTTTTCTTTTCTTTTTCTTTTCTTTTTCTTTTCTTTTTCTTTTCTTTTTCTTTTCTTTTTCTTTTCTTTTTCTTTTCTTTTTCTTTTTCTTTTCTTTTTCTTTTCTTTTTCTTTTCTTTTTCTTTTCTTTTTCTTTTCTTTTTCTTTCTCTTTTTCTTTCTCTTTTCTTTCTCTTTTCTTTCTCTTTTCTTTCTCTTTTCTTTCTCTTTTCTTTCTCTTTTCTTTCTCTTTTCTTTCTCTTTTCTTTCTCTTTTCTTTCTCTTTTCTTTCTCTTTTCTTTCTCTTTTCTTTCTCTTTTCTTTCTCTTTTCTTTCTCTTTTCTTTCTCTTTTCTTTCTCTTTTCTTTCTCTTTTCTTTCTCTTTTCTTTCTCTTTTCTTTCTCTTTTCTTTCTCTTTTCTTTCTCTTTTCTTTCTCTTTTCTTTCTCTTTTCTTTCTCTTTTCTTTCTCTTTTCTTTCTCTTTTCTTTCTCTTTTCTTTCTCTTTTCTTTCTCTTTTCTTTCTCTTTTCTTTCTCTTTTCTTTCTCTTTTCTTTCTCTTTTCTTTCTCTTTTCTTTCTCTTTTCTTTCTCTTTTCTTTCTCTTTTCTTTCTCTTTTCTTTCTCTTTTCTTTCTCTTTTCTTTCTCTTTTCTTTCTCTTTTCTTTCTCTTTTCTTTCTCTTTTCTTTCTCTTTTCTTTCTCTTTTCTTTCTCTTTTCTTTCTCTTTTCTTTCTCTTTTCTTTCTCTTTTCTTTCTCTTTTCTTTCTCTTTTCTTTCTCTTTTCTTTCTCTTTTCTTTCTCTTTTCTTTCTCTTTTCTTTCTCTTTTCTTTCTCTTTTCTTTCTCTTTTCTTTCTCTTTTCTTTCTCTTTTCTTTCTCTTTTCTTTCTCTTTTCTTTCTCTTTTCTTTCTCTTTTCTTTCTCTTTTCTTTCTCTTTTCTTTCTCTTTTCTTTCTCTTTTCTTTCTCTTTTCTTTCTCTTTTCTTTCTCTTTTCTTTCTCTTTTCTTTCTCTTTTCTTTCTCTTTTCTTTCTCTTTTCTTTCTCTTTTCTTTCTCTTTTCTTTCTCTTTTCTTTCTCTTTTCTTTCTCTTTTCTTTCTCTTTTCTTTCTCTTTTCTTTCTCTTTTCTTTCTCTTTTCTT
>CAKOGF010000333.1:0-11584 GCA_933228935.1 Pemphredon lugubris
CTTGGCCCACGTCAGAATGGGCAAGCTCTCTCACAGCTTCCACAAAGGGCCCCTGGAGCTGCACCAAGTCCCAAGAATGGGCCCTGCGTTCTCCCATCAGTAAGCAACTTCTTGTATCAGCCAAAGTCTGACTTTGCATAGCAAGAAGTAGAAACTCTGCAAGAACATCTGGGCCAGTTAAAACTGCAAAAGTGTTAAAACCAGCTCTATGGATGCACTCTCTGGAATAGAAGGTGGGGAGCCTTCCTTGACCAGAAGGTTGGCTTGCAGGAGCAAGCCTTGGGGGGGAGCAGACAACCACAGGCCATGATAAAGCACCTGATGAATTGTCCAAAGCAGGCTCAAGGGAGACTTGAGCATCAGACACAACTGAAAACACCAAATCCTTTGGGCCTGCCAGCTGCAAAAAAGATGGTGAGGATAAGCTTGCAATTAGGTTGTGATGCCACAAAGGCCCTGCAACACTTGTTGCCTCCATTTCTGTTATGGAAAACTCTGCCTCCACAGGAAACATGAGCACCTGAACCAGGTATCTCCTATACTATTGGGGATATTTTTTTCACCTCCACTTCCCTTCATTGCTTAGACTATGGTAATATCTCTCATAGGCTGAATGGGAAGAGTCAGACATAACTAAAGAATGAGGGCCAGAAACATGAACCCTTATATTTAGTTAAGTGGTGAGAAATGTCAGGAAATTAGTAATTTAACTAATTAACAGATTCAACCAATAATTGCAGGCGCACAGCCCAGAAGAACTGAGCCAAGTTTCAACATAAAAACACAGGTGTGTGGGCTGCTAGATTAGAAGGATCTAAGAATCAAATTATTTCTGGCATAAGCTGATCTCATATTCCCATGAACAAGATAGCTTAGTATCTATCTGTCAGTAATTAGCTTGCAGCTAATAGAGTCTTTGAATATGCAACTTACATCATGATTATTCCTAATGTCAGTTATCCTAGAAACTGTGGGCTGTCAGGGGCACCAACAAGGAAATAGTATCTAGAAGAATCCACAAAGAATTGGGCCGCAAGGCCAACCACCCAAGATAAATAGACCAGTAGTCTATTTGTCTAAGACAGTTCTGATTAGATTAAAACAACCACCTCCGCCAACTAGTAGTCATCTACTAAGTAGCTAGCTCTGGGTAGTGACCCAGATAGATGAATGACTCTGCTCCAAGGAGAGGCTCAGTCATAGAACAGCCATGTATCAGACACAGCTGCTGTGGAAGGCCTGAATACAATACCGCTTTCCTCAAAAGCCACAACCTCTTAGACTGGACCTTCTGCCGCTCTGCCCTAATGCTACATGGTTGTAGGCTAACCCAGAATATTGCAGGCCTTTGGGCCAGTCAATTATGAATAAAGATTAGTGTCTCTTATTTCTTGTCTTATTGGTCTTATGCTACAAGTATAGCCCTTTTCTTGAATCCCTCCAGTGACATAACTCTATTAGAAGAACAAAAGGCAATACTGTCTCCATACAATATAGTATCATATATTAACAATATAGCAGTAATATGGAACTTTATCCAGATTTGGGGAGAATAGTCCCATTACCTCCGGGCTATGGGCCCAATCAGACTTCCTACATCTTATGAACAAAATAACCTGGACCAAAGAGAAACACAAAAGTCACAGGTTCTCCTGTCACTTCCTAATGTTAGAATACTTAGGACTTCTCTTGGAAGATGATTAATCTCACGGTCCATGGATTTCTGACAGTCATCAAATGAGTGTATCATAGAGATTTTGGATCTTGAAATATTAGTCTTCCCTACTTTAAATTATAATTTATAATAAACTTATTATAAATTAAACTCTAAAGTATTTTCTATAATTTCCAAATGTTTATAATCCTTATAATCAATCTTCTATCCCATTTTCAACTTTATAAACTACACTTTTGTTTCAAACTCTTACAGAAAGATTTATATTTGCTGTAGCATTGCTTTGATCTCAGGCTTATATGCATCTCAGTACCAAACGTTCTGTAAAAATTAAGCTTGTCTTTAAAAGATGAATCATATCCAATGCTAAACAATAGTCATCACTACAAAAGATCATCTCTATAAATTTAAATGAAGATAATGATTTTGATAGAAAAAGTGTACAAAGGCCCAATAAAGGCCTATTATATCCATTCTGGCTTAACCTTATAATTCTGCATAAAATAAAGCAACTATAAAATATTAATCAACTTACAGTATTCAAAATAATATCTTTTCAAAAATGCTGCTTTTAAGAAGCTCATAAATTGCAGGGGGAAATTTTGTCACACTCAGCATTCACCTATTTTGGACAATTGCACATCTTCTGAGAGTAGTGCCATAACTGTCAGTGATCCAACAGCAGGTAGGCAGGCCATATTTCACTGGGATTAGATGGCCTATAGGGCAGGCAGAGCCTACCATACAATTAGGGCTAACTTAGGTAGGTATGGGAGGGATTTTCTTACCCAGGACCATGGGCCAGCAGGCAGGACAATAGTGTCAATCACTTTGGTGAGAATGATATACACTATGCCAAACAGCTTGCTGGTGTGATCAGGCAGGAGTTCAGGAGTGGAGACAGGCATTGATTTTGGGGTGAAAGGTGGTTTTATGTCCAGTTGACAAGTGGCTGGGTGGCTGTATCTGGGTGGGTCCCTTATGCATGCCATAGGGCTTTGAGCTAGTAACATTTTGTGTGTATTCTCTATATTTGGGTTTTAGGGGGTACTTGGCACAGCGTACCAGGCCAAAGAAAACACCAGAAGGTTATTGATACTTGGGCATAGGGTCAGGAGAGCTGAAAAAATTAGGGTTAAATTGACATATTACTAAGATAAAATATGGTAGTACTTTGTAAACCCAATATCTCATAACCTTTATTTGAAAATGGCAATGAAGCCTGGCATAGCGTCAGGACTGTGGAATTAATTCCCAACTGATGTTTCTATTTTTATTGATATTTATGCCAAGACTTGTGTTTTCATTGTTTGTTTATCCTTTCCAACTTTGGTTGCCTATATTTTTGTGAATACTGATTCAATTCAGCCAAAATTAATGTCAGCCAAAAGCCCTCAATCCCAGCTTTCAGAATCATACTCCTGACTACGTACTTCTGATTTGATCTTGTGATTTAATTCCACTTAAACACAAACTTTTTCTTTTCTTCCTTCCTAATAGAGCTTGGTATAAAAATCTTTACAGTTCTATAATCCCAAGAAATTTAATATTCTTTGTTTAGGCTCATCAATGAGAGCTATTGTCTCAATCCCAGCTATATCTTTCATCCTTGAGAAATAAGAACTATTGGTGATGGTTGAGCTCAGACTATGATACAACTGCAGCTCTTGTTAAAAAGGTCTTAAATATTACATTATATTTATTAGGATTATAAGAGCCCAAAATACAAGGCTGCCATAAAAATTTTGTTACCCACTTAATTTTCAATACACTTGCTTCCAATAACAAAAATTTCAACATTATAACATCATTTCTGTATTTTTATAATTTATTTTACCTTATTAAAACAAATCATCATGCCATAATGTCAGAAATTGTGTTGTTGAAAACAATGATATTGTAAATGAAGTGAGTCTAAAGTCAAGACTTTGGTTACAAATTTTTTAAAAGAAAATGAGAAACAATATAAAAGCTATTTCACACTACTAAATCATTTAGATGTTTAGAAATGAGAACTGAGACTGAAATTTTGATAAATAGATAAAATGATTAATAAATAGTAATAAAACCAAAAATATACTGAAAAGAGAGGTTTTAAAAGGTATATATAAATAACTTTTATAGACAATGAAAGAAAGACTCATTTTGAATATTCTCTTATAGAAAAATAATTTACCTTTTATCTATATCTTTCTTCTACCACATAACCTCTTTTGAATGAATACAGCTTTTTACAGTATTACTAGCTTTCCTGGAGTTACTTTCTCAAAATGCTAGCCTAAGAGTACTTGCATACCAAGCAAACATCTAATATACATGAGTTGTTTAAATTGAACTGTCAAGCAAAAAGGGTAAATTTGATGTCAAAATTATTTACTCAGAATCTGAAGTAAAAATGATAATAAAAATCAAAAAATAATTAGTTTAGGCACTTTTGTATTGATGTAAAAAAGAGCTTTCTGAAACTTAGCATCAAGCGTTTTTTTGTATAGGCTCAATTAATCATTAGTGATGAATTAAACAAATGTATTAGAACCACCTGACATAATTTATTGAGAGGTTAGCTGAGCTCAAATTTTCAAGTACATAGGTACTTTATTTTTCCATTAAAATGCCAACAGTTGATTCTTAACAATAAGTTTCTAACAATTGTTGAAAATAAAGACTATATCTAGCTTATATATATTTAAATGAACTCAGTGCTGAGTCTACTAAATCACCACTCATAAGACTTAATTTTGAATAAAAGTTTGACTGGTTGATGAGGTACAGTGCCACTTCTTGTAAGGACTAAGTGGGCTGCCAAAGTGCTGATGGTTGAAAAATGAGGGTGCAACAACCAAATAATCAATAACAGTAACAACAAGTCATTTTAAAAAATTAGGGATATAAAGTGAGAGCCAAATTTTGTAAATCTTGTAAATCTAGCAAAGCTTATAATTATGAAAAATAATAAAATTTCAAGAATCCAAGCTTGGTACTCTTGACTCTGCTGGCAAGGAGGAGCAGGGGAGGACACAGGAAGACAACCACCATAATTAACACATACAGCATGTTGACTTACTTTATGTTGAAAATTTATCAGCATTCAGTAAGTCAGCATAATTTTAGCATTTAACTGTTGAAATTTAGATTCTAAAAAACTAAGATATTTTTTGTATCAATTTATTAAGTCAGAATTACAATTTTAAAATGAAACAGGTACAATATGGGCACCATTTAAACAAAGCTTACTTTTAAGCTCAAATTATAATGAAACTTACAATAAAAAATGAAAAATTCTAGAGTTTTGTCTTAATATCAACTCTTCTAAGGAATATATGGATGTTGAAATTAAATAGTATTTTAGATTATTCTTAATAAAATATACAATATTCTAAAAATATCTATTTTTTCTTTATTTTAGATTTTTATTACATTCATAATAAGAAAAACAGTAAGCAAAGCCTGTCATCAAGTTTTATAGTTTTCTTTGTATTATGAAGCTATTTATTGTTATTTTACATTCATTGTATTGATTTTGGTTTAATTTCATAAGTTGACTTAAGCTCAAACTTGTATTTTATAAATAAAATTTATATATGTAAATAAAATGCAGATTCCATGTCAAATCAACATGCCTTTGAAATCATAACAAAAGATGCCAATTAAGCAAACAAAGGGGACATAAATTAAGTGAATTTACATAGTGAAACTAATATAAAGAAAGGCTGACTGTCTATACATCAACATCTTGACTGTTTTATTAGTAAAACACTGCCACTTAACAAAAAGCACCAATATAATGGTATGATATTTTAGACTAAATCATCCAGCAGTTTAATTTATGGTCCACTCTAAAATCCCTATTCTTTTATTATTAAAAGTTATATATAAATGAATTTAAAATTTCTGTATTTGAAATAAATCAATATTTAGCCTAAAAATTGGTAGGCTACACCATCTCAAATTATGCCATCTCAAAAAACAGCAGATCAAATTTACGCTATCTCAAATTTATAATAGAAATGGCATCTCAAAACGGCATTTTGAAAACTTTATTTTTAATTATGCCATCTCAAATTTACGGCATCTCCAAAATATAGCAAAATGGCATCTCAAAAACAGCATTTCAAATAGAAAAAAATAATATAAAAATATAATAATAAAAAATAAAAAAAACAAGAGTAGACTAAAAAGACCCTCAGAATTCCATTTCTGCAATAAAAAAGGAGGTTAATTTGAGGCAACATTGCAATATTAAGCACCAAAGTCAAAAAGGCCAAAAAGACTTCTTTGACCTTGTTGTTTGCAAATTAAGCTATATATTATATCTAAACTATGCTAAAAGCTACTATATGTATGTATTAGTTAGAATAAGCAAAAAATAATAGAAAAGTGAGGATTTATTAGCAAAAGCAATCAAACATTCTTTGATAATGCAACAGAGATAGACTGAAGGTGCTCAAGTTTTCTGTCCTTTGCATAGTACTTGAGCACTGCCTTGCTGACTTCTTGGTACTTGACCACAGCCTTGGTCTGCTTGGGGGGGGTCATCCTTTGCTCTCATCCCAGTCTTGAACTGGCGGGCAGAGATGGACTGCTGGGTCTTCAAGTGGGCCATGATCTTGTTGAACTTAGGCTCCTTGACCTGCACCCTGGTAGCAAACTGGCTATGCCACCCTTCAAGAGAAGAGGTGGTCTTGATCAGGCCATCCTTAACCTGTCTGAAGCAGTTCCAGCTGATGTTATCACCTCTCTTTCTGATCTGGTGCACTCCTTGAAAGACTCCAATCCATTGAGTTCAAAGTACTCAATAAAGGAACCAAAGGTTTCCTGGTTGGCAGTGATGTAGGGATGGTGCATCAGCGCGTCATAGAAGGCATTTACCTCCTCTTTCATCACTAGAGCCAGGGCAGCAAAGCAATTAAATACATCTTTGCCCTTGTGGGTACCATCAGCATTAATAAGCTCATTAAGAGCAGGAAATTTTTGGAGGCGGTGGCAGAGGGCTTGACAAAAGTGGAAATAACATCCCTGGGGGGAGCTCTTGAAGACCTTGACGAAGGCATTGGCCTGGGATTTCTCAAAGTCAACCACAAGGTGAGTGTGGTAGGGCATGCTCTCAGCTTTCTTTCTGGGGGCTTCTTCTTCTTCCTGGGAGGGGTTTTTCTTCTTTTGTCCTCTGGTCTTCTTGGGTAGCTTTTCAAGAGTTGGGATGATTTCATCCAGCTTACTCTTGAGAATGGTCAGGGCACGGACATAAGTGTCCTGCTTCTTGTTGGGGAGGAAATAGAACACCAGGGGAAGGACTAGGTTTCCTACTTGTCTGTGAATGTTCCAGAGCTGACTGAAGAGCTTGGGGCAGGTGGAGAAGGTCCCATCAGCTAGCCAGGTGGTGCACATCAGTAGATTTTGCAAATCCTGACTGGTGGAAAAGCAGATGATGCGCTCCTGGGCATCAACACCATCATCATGGAGGAGGAACCACTCTCCATGCTTTGAAAGCTTCTGCTTGTCAGTCAAGATAAGCTCATCAATAGAGGTGGCACTGACTCCCTCTGTGCTCTGAGCATACCTCTGGTCTGTGAAGTACCGCTGCAATTTTCTTGCATCCCCAGCAGAGGCAAGTTGCGAGTCATTGAGATGGAGGAGGGCTTCATTGGCAACCTCAGTTGAGGTTTTATTCCTGGTGGTTGGAAGGACCTGGCAGAGGTACAAGTATATAAGCTGGTACAAGACATCAAATGGCTCAGCACAGTCATGGTCAACTGTGAGTGCCTTGAATTGGGTGAAGCCATAAGTAGTGAGGCGGGCAGGACAGCCAAGGCTCTCACACTTGAAATGATGCTGACAGAGAGGCTTCTTCTCATCATTGCAGCTAAAGATGTACCCCTTATAGACAAATCCAGCGCCACCTTTCTTGGTCATGATGGGGTAGGCCTCAGGGTAGGTGGTGGGGACAACAAAGGCGCCATGCCTGTTGCAGATGTTGCCAATAGCATGGATATCCCAAATTTTAATATAAGCATCCTGGGGAGCACCAGACTGTCAGGAATGACAATTTGCCAGCTTTCCTGACACCTAATAAATTAGATGAGCAGATGCCCGCCTGCCCAACTCATGGCAGCTTAGACAAGAAGACACCAACCCGCCCAAACTATGAGGGACTAGACAAACAGACGCCAACCCACCTGACCCATGACGGAATAGACCAACAGATGCCCACCCGTCTGACCTTTGACAGAATAGATGAACAGACACCAACCTGCCTGTGCCAAATGGAGCCCTGTCAAATAGTGCCCCCCTCAATGTCTAAATTGGACCCAATGAAGCTACCAAAAGAGGACGGCAAGATGCCAGCTGCCAGCCTGATAGTTTTGAAGGCCTTCCCCACAGCCAATCAGAGACCTGACCCTAGGACCTCCATGGACCAGAAGACTGCACTTGAGTATGCTATTCCAGAACAGAAGGAAGCAACCCTTTGCCCCCAGGAACCAGCCAATGAGGATCATTCCATAGCCAGTGCCTCAGACAGAGTTCTGCCACCCTCCTGTCCTGTGAACCCCCAACGCTGGGAAAAAATCCCTCTGGCTGATGGGAGTTCTGGCAGTGGGGTCCTATATGAACCCATGGACTCTACTCCAGACATCATCACCATTTTTTAATAAAGTTTATGAGACATTGGGTCTCCCAAATACTGCCATATTTTGTCCTTGTAATTTGTCAGTTTAACCACCACCCTAGTTTGCCCGCCAGTACCGCATCTGCTGTCTTAGAATGCACAAGACGCTACCCGCCAGCCAACCTACAATTAGACATGGAGCCGCCCATCACTCCAAAGCCCATGCCTATGCCCCCACCTGACCTTCTGCCCAACCCCTCCAGCAAGTTACTTGGCATTGTGTACATCACCCTCACTGGGGTGGTGGACGCAGTAGTGCTGCCCGCTGGCCCTTGGTCATGGGTAGGGAAATCCTTCTCATACCTCCTTAAGTTAGCTCCAATTGTGTGGTGGGCCCTGCCTGCCAGCCCAGCGTCCTGTCCTCTCCCTGAGGATGGGGTGCCACCCGTTCATGGTTGGATCTCTGACACAGACTCAGGCTGCTGGTCTTCTTGTTTGAGCTCTGATGCAGGAGTGGAATTGTGACTGAAGTGGAACTCCTCTTGAGGGTTGGAGGGGGAGTACACAAAAGGGGAGTGGGGAGGGGTGGGGCTGGTTTCTTCTGGCTCAGGTGAGGGGGTGGGGGTCTTGGCAGGTCTTTTAGCCTTAGAAGGCTGCTTCTTTGGGGATGCCTTGGCCTTTTTTTCTTTGGGGGGTATTCTTGTCCTTGGGTGCCTTGGACGCAGCTTTGGAAGTGGACTTGGGAGGCATCTAAGTGTGAATTAGTATTAAAAAAGTCATATTTGTGGGGCCAATTTTTAAAGCAAAAAATATATAGTTATCAGTATAAAAAGTATAATTTTTTATTACATAATATTTTAGAGAAAGATGAGAATTAATATGTCTTAAAAATTGAATGGTTTTTACTATGTAAGATGAAACCTTTTAAATAGGGCAAAAGTACGTGAAAACTATGATATTTAGTGAAAACTGGCATTTGAGATGGCGTTTTTGAAATGCCGTAGTTGCAATGGTGTAAGCCAAAAACATAGGGATTTGGTATATATTTTATTTTAAATTAAAAAAATTAAACTGGTGCTATAGTAAACGTACTAAAGTTTAAATCTATAATTATTTAAAAAATAGCTTATACAACTGGGTTTAAAAAGTACCCAGTTGTTTAGAGAAGGTCTGAAAGTATATATTTTAGAAGTTTTTTATGATTTCTTACAATATTTAGATAAGTGACTTTGTTTGTGAAAGAATGCTTTTATAGTGTTAAGACCAAGAATTGAGATAGGGAATTCAAAATGATGTACTATTGTTACATATATAATTTAAGCTTATTTTATCCTGTGAATCAAGCAAGTGAAAGTGATTGGGCTGTACAAAACACAGTGCAAATCAAGATTGTGTAAATTGAGATGGTGCAATTCATGGCTTCAATATAAAATTCACTATTAATTTATTTTATTTCCAAGCCTAAATTAAACATGTATATTAAAGATAAGCAATAAATTATATCTAGCAAATATGGTTTAAATGAATAGATATATGGTTCTATTATTAGAAATAATACATTGGCACTGATTTAGGCTCATATTTTTATTATTCTTATTGGTTAATACTATGATGCACTTGTTGCTACTATTTAATATGCTCTATTTTATTGCTCATTTGGGCTTATTTTATTTGATAATAGATGGCATGATTTGAGATGACATAATTTTGAGATAGTTTAAATAGACTCTACACTATGTGATTTGTTATGTAAATAAAGTTAGTTGAATAAGCTTTTATTAATTCTAATTGTAATAACAAAATCAAGATGCTGTATTTTTGAGATGGCGCAATATAAATTTATACTCAAAAATTAACTATTTTATAGTTTATTTTAATTTTTTGGCTTTTGAAATACTAAACGCAAAAAATGCCATCTCAAATTATTTTTGAGATGGTGTAATTTGAGATACCGTTTTTGAGATAGTGTAGCCTACCTAAAAATCAACTTCCACTAGATCTTAAGCAAGCTTTATAGTGGATTTGTATAGTGTTTTTCCTTAATTATGTTGACTTTCTGTATTTTAATAGTGAGAATTATGTAAAAAAACTGTCAACAACCTAAATTAGTATTCTCAACAATACTGACTGTAAGAAATTCAATTTTTATTCTTAATATATATATATTAATGTTTATATTAATGATCTAACCCTCAAAACAACTAGAAATATATTATTTTATTATTATCTCACAAAAAAATAAAAATAAAAGTGTTTTAGGTTATAATTATTTAATTTTTATTATTTTATTATTATTAATACAATTTTTATAGGATAAATCATCAAAGAAGCCTAAGAAAACCCCCCCAAATCTGCCTCAAAATACTTAAAGCCTCTAAAAAGACTCAGGGCTCTTCTTTAAGCAAAAAGATGGCCAAAACTCCCTCCAGAAAGCAGAAGTCAAAAGAGAAAAATCCAGAACCAAGAAAAGAGTCCTCCTCTGATCCTTCTTCTTCTCCAAGTTGGTATGAGTCTGAAGTAGATGAGATCCCTATAAAAAACAAAGAAGAAAGAAGATTCCAAAGGACCCTGAATACCAGAATAGCACCAAGGAGTCAGCCCTTTCCAGCCCAAGAAGCCTGATAACCCCACCCCAGAACAATCACCTCCATCATCTGCTGAGCCATCTCCCTCATCCTCTTTATCCAGTGTCAATAAAGAAGAGTCTGCTAAATATCTTTATGACTATCATTGAGCGCCCATTAAGCCTTGGGATCCTCTCAAGGTGCACAACATATGCAGTGTCAATAGTGAGTTCAAGCTCCCAAAGAAATTCTCTCGCTTTTTTCCCTTATGTCTGTCAAAGTAGTGCAAGTATTGTTGGCTATGGTCACGTTTTTAGTTGCAAAAATCAGAGAAGAAGTAGAAGAAGCAAGAATTTTGTGTGTGAAGACAGAAGTTGTGCTGCCAGAATCAATAATGAAGGTTGGGACAGAGTTATCAGTGAAAAGGTTGAGCACACCTGTAACCCATCTACAAACCTTCTTGAGAAACTTCTAAAGTAGTATCTCTATCAAATGGTTCCAGTCTCAAAAGATATAAAGGCCTCTGATCTAACAGTAAACGTAACCAAGAATCTTAGCAATGAAAACCTCTAGCTTATTCTTGACTGCAAGCAGTTAGTAAAGTATATATGTCATAAGCGCTGTGACATCTTCCTCAGAAAAAAATGACATGGTTCAAGGTGATCTAATCCTGAAAAAAGAGCTGAATATGTTTGAAGAAGATGTGATATTTCTTTTAAATGATGATGAAACTACAGTTGG
>CAKOGF010000334.1:0-11556 GCA_933228935.1 Pemphredon lugubris
TATCTTCTGCTTAATTTTCAGGAAATTTCTAATACAGTAGTATCTTATTTTTGCTTTGCTTACCTTTTGGATCAAATTTCCTGCTATCTGTGCTTGTTTTTCAAGTTCTGGATCTTATTTTCCTTTCAAGAAATTGTTCCTAAGATCTGCACCCATTGCTGCTCTCAGCTTGTGTTTTTTGTTTTTATAAACCAAAAACAGTTAGAATCAATTGTTCATTATGTTTTTGACTACATGTCATTTCTCCTGTTTCTCTTTACTATTGATCCTTTGGCTATCATACTGGCCAAATGTTTATCATCTTTAAGTGCATTACTATAAATAAAGCTCCATTAAAAGAGTAAGTGCAAGCTGAAATTCTAAGCAGGTTTACCCCCAAATTAATTTTTAAACTTCCTTTTGCTTCATCTTTTACTTTCTACTTTTTTAAATAAACTTTTCTAATTTTTATTTTAGTATTTTTATTTTTTTTTCAGTCTCTATTCTCTCTTGAAGGTCTTTAAACAACAAGTATATAGCCTGTTAGTCCCCTTCTTTCAGTCTGGAGAATCTTTTACCTCTTAAATGTTGAGATATTCAGATGGGGAATATCAAAACATTGAAATTTCTTTGGTCACAAATAAGTCACTATCAAACACTCTATTTTATCCAATATGCATAGAATTTCTCAATTTAATGACACCTTTTATTTCAAACTACAAATTTCTTGCTGGCTTAGTTAAAGTTTCATTTCAAATTGGCCTACATTTTTTTATTTACTAAATTTGAAGCTTAATGTACTCCATATATTAGTTTATAAACTTGCCTCTATTTGAGAAAGACCTTACCCACATTGTTTGAGTATTTTTTGTCACTGATTTATGAAGAAATCTTGACACCGAGCAACACTTGAACCATTTTGTTTGTATTTTCTATGACTGTATCATGTCTCAATTTTATTCTTTAGTAGTACAACTTTGTTTTTTTATATACAAGTTATTTAACTTATTAATACCCATAATCCTGTCATCTGTTTGGTATTTTTCTGTAGTTGAATTTTGTTCACATCTGAGTCCATTTCATTTAAATCTGAACCATTTTTGCTTATCCTCAGAGCTTTGAAAACTACTGTACCTTCACATTTGATATGTAATTTTGCTTTAGTAAATATTTTAATAATTATATGAAGACTTACAATGCTCCTTTTAAAATCAACTTGTATGAGAATAATTCAAATACATATACTTTGAAATCTGATTGAATATTTTGCAGTGTATTTATAGCTGTACTTAAATCTGATGTAATTTGAGTCCTTTGCTGGCTGATTGGAGTCGGAAGTATGGCGCCCTATTTTCAAATATAAATACAGTATTCGATTTCATCTTTTTAAACAATTATGATTGAAATAAGTGAGCCTTTCTTAGAAAGCTTGAATTTTTATATGAATTTATATCACTGATTTTTAAAGGATCTGGCTTTCCCAATTAGGGTGCCACATGGTAGAAACAAACTAGACCCATAATCATGGCAAGCTTAGCTTGGTTTTTGGTTATTGAAGAGCTGCTTAGATATTGGAACCTTCACGAGCGGCTTTTAGAATATTGCTGGTGCCACAAAGAGAAGCAGTTCTTACCTAAAGCCTTTGAAGTTAAATAATTTGTATCTAGTGGAACATTTCATTAAGTTTTCTTTAAAAATGATGCGCAGTCAGCCTGGTGGTTCAGATCTTTTCGATAGTTATGAGCAGGAATTTAAGACTCTTGCTGCTGGTTTGGAAAAAAGAATACAGCAAAGCATTTCTCATGCTGAAGGAGGTATCTGCTTGTTCCTTTACTTTCCGTTTGATTTTAAAACTGAAGCTTAACTACCACTGATCATGTATAGTATTCTCGTATTCCATCGTAGCAAACAACTATTTAATATTCCTGAAGTGTAAATGAACTCAAATTACAGAAGAAGTATTCAGCCTAAAATACTTTGGTCAATTGTTAAAAATTGTTATTTTTCAATAAATTATTTAGCTATAATAACATTTTGTTGGAAACATTTAAATATCATGGGTTAAACTTTCTTTTTAAAAGAGCAAAGGAAAGCTTTGGTGAGGTCTGCCGAACGTGAATGTGATGAAGGAGATGAAATAGTAGGTTATTATTACATCTCGGCTTGTTGACAATTTTTATAGCTTGCTCAAATGGAAGCCGAGCTTGCAAATCTTCCTCGCACCTCGCGTTCACCGTTGCAAACAAAATTAAAGGCTCATCAAGCCACTTTGGCTGGGCTGAAAAGAGAACTGGTATGTTTCAATTTTATTTATTGCTTTATAAAACAGTTTTTAGCTTGTATCGCATACTTTAAGCTTTTTGCTTTTATTTTTATCAGGTCAAAAGCATTATAAACTTTAGCTTTTTATTGTCTTATCCTCAGAGGCATCATTAAACACATGTTTTTTTTAAAAATGCTAAATAAACTAATCTTGCTTTTTCGGGGTTTTAATGTAAAATTTTGCTAGAAAAAAAGCTTGGTTCAATTAAGCAGCACCAGTAGAGAGGAGCTCTTTGGGGCGCGTCTTGGCGTTGGAGCCGATGCAACTCAGATGGATCAGCGCGCTTCATTACTCTCCGGAACGGAAAGGCTAAACGAATCTTCTTCCCGATTAGAGAGCTCTCATCGTCTGGCATTAGAAACAGGTTGATCCCTACTAAACCCTTTTAACGATAGTAGAGCAACTAGGAGCAGGAATTCTAACTGACTTACGGGCCCAGCGGGATCAAATCGTCAACACACGCAATACGGTATTTTTATATTATAAATTATTAGCTTACACTTCAAAGCTGCGCGAAGCCGATGCACACGTCGATACAGCACAACGAACACTTAAAGAGATGGCGTACAGGTACCTTTTTAACAAGCATATTATTAGCTAATTATTAGGTTATTCAAATAAGTCATGTTCTCACCCTTGTCACTTTATTTAGAATGTTGCAAAACCGACTTATGATGACTGCAGCTGTAATTCTCCTGATCGCCTTGATCCTTCTCATCCTTTATTTCAAACTCTCCTAGCTTCACCTTTCAACTTTATAATACTATACTTCAGAGCAGTTGACTATTTTGTACTTACTACTAAATTTAACTATCCTTAACAACAAGCTTTTACGCTTAAAAAGTTCCCCTAAAACTCTACACAACGCTAAATGCTATCTCCAAGGCTATCAGGGCCCAACAAGATATGGGTTTGGTTTTAATATGTACAAAAGTTGCATAATCTACAGCTAATAGTCGCTCAGTTTTTGCCTTTTTAAAGTCTCTGCATTTACCTAGTGTATATACTTTAGACAGTTTAATACATATAGGGTATTTTTATAATAAAACTGAGATAAATTCATTTAAAACGGCTCTGAAATCCCAATGCGAACAGTAAAATAAATCCAGTTTCTTTCTTGTGCAAAAGTGTGAAGTCACATTGGTATCATAAGGACAAGAAACCTGTGTTATTCCATCTCTGGCCCTACAATTTTCCAACTAACTCTAAAGCAGCAATAAGTTCTGATTGGGATAAGCTGATGGAGGTGATTAGCGAGAAATAATGACACTGGGTGGCTAAATAATTCTTCTAAGCAACCAAAAATGTGGCTTTTTCTATCTAAACCATCTTTACTCTAAACCCACTCAGGAATTGCTACAAATATTAGAAGGTTCTCAGAAGGCGGAATTGAACTACCTAGATCCATTATTGCTGTGCCCTGCATTCTACTCTTGCATTATCTCATTCAGAGCCAGTGTAGCAGCCAATCACCCAACCTCATACACCCATCCCTGATTTTAATACATTGCCTGAATCAAGCAAATTTTTAGTTTTTAAGCTAAATCGATACATTCATAAAACTATCTTTTCTCTCATTCTTTCCCTTTTACTTCCCCATAAAAAGTTACTCCGTTATTTCTGGTAGCACATTGTTTCCAACTATGCCCAAAGTAAATGACAACTTCATATAGACCTTCCATCTGTGTATAAGTAGCTAAGTAACCCACATCACAAGAGACATGGAAAGACAGCTTCCGCCCCCACATCAGTGATGAAGATATCTCTACAGGTTATTATAGTTGAAGGTTTTTTATACCCAGAACACAGACTGAAAAATCATGCACAGTTGATCGTTGAATATCGATGTCAGCAACAGCGCCTATGCCAAGAGTTCTCATATTGACACTATAGCAAAACTTTATTTTTTATTTTTTGAAATATTGATTTCTAAATGTTAACACTTTTTTAATTAATTGCACTCAACACTCTGAATAAATTTAAAAAAAGAAATAATCATATGTTACTCTAAAGTGGGTAGGCTACACCATCTCAAGAATGGCATCTTACATTATGACATCTCAAATTAATTTTAAATTGGTATTTTTTGTGCAGACAATTCTGAACGATATAAATTAAAAAATAGTTGTTTTTACTTATGAATTTATATAATACCATCTGAAAATATACCACTTTGATTTTGCCATCCCAAGCTTAATTAATAAAACCTTATTCTGCAAACTTTACTTAAATAACAGATTATATATTACAGGGCATATTTACACCATCTCAAATTTATAACATCTTGATTTATACTATTTATTGTTTAATATAATAAGCCAATATGAGCACTAAATTAGAGCCTATTCTATAAAAATAGATGATGAATCATGGTTTTAATCCAAGTTAATACTAGAAAGACCAACTGTCAAGATTTTGGAGTCTTGAATGAGAATTATATTTATTGTGATCATGAGACATTTCTAATGGTATCTATTGATAAGGTGGATCTGTATGGCAACAGATGTGCTCTCAATTGATGTGTGTTTGGACAGTAATGGGTAGGGTTCTGTCCTTGGTTACTGGAGGCAATGTGGGGGGATCCTGTGGTTGTTGGACACAGCACTGATGGCTTTGGGCTAAGATGAGTTGGCAGGATTGTGAAGTGCTGATAATACACTCTTATCCAACACTTGTCACTACTAAGTTTATTAGTAGTAATGATGATAGAAAATTGTCTGCCTTCTAAGCCTGCTTAGAAGGGCTTTTTATAGTATGTTCTACTATACCCAGACAGAAGTCTGATTGCTATTGCCCTTGCTAGCCAGCCTATCATCCCCAAGCTGCTAGCTTCAACCCCCAGAACTATAATTCTAGGCCCCTTTATTGGTCTAGAATGAGGTGAATTCCTATGCTGTATAGGCCCTTCTTCAGCATGGATATTTCCTTGACTTTAGCTGAATATTAGCTAAGGGATTTGTTATTGGCAGTCCTCTGCTCTGCACTGTATAAAAACATTTGTGTGTAGCTAATTCTGCATCTAGTTTCTAGAGATATGACTCAAATTGGGCAGTATTGTGTCCTTCAGTCAATGAGCAGTGTTTTGATCAGGCAGTCCCACGTCTCTCAGCCCATATGATTCCAGAATAATCCTCAGCTATGACCTGGTGGTGGCATGTCTTCTTAGTTGTTCTTGGAACACAATTTAGCCAATGCCCCATCTATTGTGTTCCATAACCAGCCAATCAAAACCCAGTTCTCCTTCTATTCTAGAGTCAACTGATCCTGTCTTGGTCATCAACTTGATTGTTGTAGCTGATACAATAGTTGGGTGGTGTCCCATCTATTGTATTGGTGATTTAGTGGATGAAGAAATATATCAGTCAATCTTGATTATTCAGATTTCCTAACACCAACCTAAAACAATGTAACTAAATTAATCCTAAAATGTTTATCATATTGTAACAATTTGAAGCTCCGTCGGAGCATAAATTCCTTGTTTTTTTGGGCTGTCGGGCTTGTTTTTCCGCTGCATAGCAGCGATCGGCTTCGATCGACGCTGCTAAGCAGCATATCAGTTGTTTTACTGCTGTGTCTTCTTCTTTTCTTTTTTCCCCCCTCTCCTGTTCTTTTTTTGGCCTTTGGGAGGGGCCTATCACCTTGGTGATCCTCTGCTCATCTTTTGGGGCAGTTGGACCCAATATCCTATAAATAAAGCTGGTGATGAAGAGTAAGCTTTAAGCTGAAATTCTAAGTGGTTCTTACCCACGCCCATTTTACCTTCAAATCTTTATTTTTATTTTCTTTTTCTTTTATTTTCTTTATCTATATTTCCTTCCTTCCCTTATGGAGTTTATAGGACAACAAGCCATGAGCTTGTTGTCACCTTTCTTATCTTTTAAAGAGGCTTTCACCTCACAGATGTTGAGATATTCAGATGGTGAATATCCCAACGTTGATATTCCATTAGTAACCAACAAGTCTCTTTTTAACACCTTGTTTTATCTTTTATGCTTAGGACTAGTTAATTCAATGACTCCTTTTGTTTCTCAATATAAGTTTATAGCTAGTCTGGTTAAGTTATTATTACAAATGGTTCCAACCTTTTTATACTTATTGAATCTCAACCCTAATGCTCTACATGCTTTAGTCTATAACTTATCTCCTGTTTGGGCAAGGCCCTACATTATTTCAGCTTCTAGCGGAGTTAGTCCAGGAAACACCTTTTCTACTTCATCTATAGTGATACTAGCAATAGTTTTCTCATTAATTCTTGGAGTTTTTATTTCCCTTTTGGTTTTTCTTTTTGGCTGGCTTTATGATAAGGTCTTTAATAAGCCAACTTTATCTATTCCTAATTCCTCTCACACTACACAGACAGTTGTACTTCACAACCTGTCTTCCTTTGCTTCCACTTCTACTCCTCCAAATATTTTCAATATTTTGGCATACGCCCAAGCTCATTTCACTGCCTACAGCAATGATTTTCCCACTGATGCCCTTAAAGTTCTGTATTTAGCTGAGAAACTCACAGGACACTATCAAGACTGGTTTAGTAGTTATTCAGTTTGCAACCCATCTATACTTCAAAATTATGACCAGTTTGTCTCATCACTCTTGTCCTTTTCTGGTGAAGATGAGGACACCTTTTCTGCTTCCTCGTCTCGCTTTGCTGGATTCAACCAAGGCTCTCTTCCCTTGGGAGATTACAACCGGAAGTTTCGGGTTCTTCAGACAAGACTACAGGCTTCTGATGCTGAGGCTTGTAGCTTCTACAAGGAGGGACTTAATCCTGGCCTCAAGGAGTTTCTTGTACACCACGAGTTGCCTGATGAATTTGAACCTCTCATCAAAGAGGTTGTAAAATGGAACAGAAAATATCTCCTGACCCATTCTGCTCCTTCTAAGCTATCTTCGTCTTCAAAGTCCTTTTCCTCCTCTAGACCAGTTCCTATAACCCCTCCCCCTGGCACCGAACCAAGACCAGGAGGGGGTTTCTGCCTTACTGCTGAGGAAGTTCTTAGAAGAAGAAATAATAACCTTTGCTCATATTGTGGATCAAAGGATCATCTCCTTCTTACTTGCCCCCTTTCTAAACAAGTTATTCCTAACCCTGAGAAGGGTCCATCACTCACTTCTCTTTCTCTTCAAGATGTTGCGCGTTCTCCTACTATTCTTGTCACCATCCATGGGCCTCTTGGTAAGGTCAAGGTTCTTGCTCTCCTTGACACTGGTGCAGATGCCAATTTCATTGAGGAAAGGCTTGCCAATTTGGTAGGACTTTCTTCTTCTGGCGCTCTCAATGTCAAGGTGGGTAATGGCACCTTTACAGATGCTACTACTATTACTCATCCCATTACCATTGATTTGGAAGGATCCCCTTTCCGAGTCATTTGCAATTCTTCCCCAAATTTATCATTTCCCTTTATCCTTGGTTTCCCTTGGTTGAGAGAGTCTCTTTTGAACTTTGATCATCCTAATAATAGGATCACATTTACCTGCAATGATACTATTAGGTCAATTTCTCTAGTTTCTGGCACTCTCCACCCACCACTCCTAGAAACAGGGCTCACTAGCATTTCCGTCTCAGTTCCCAATCTTTCGTTCTCCAATGCTACTGAGGGGTTGCCATCCTGTTTTCTTGACTACCAGGATTGCTTCAGCGAGGAGGAGTGCAATGTGTTACCTCCACACAGACCTTATGATATACAAATCAACCTCAAGCCTGGAACTGTTCCTCCTTGGGGGAGACTTATTCCCCTTTCTGATGCGGACAACGTTCTCCTTAAAGAATACATCAATAGGGAACTTGCCAAGGGTTTTATCTCTCGTTCTACTTCCCCTTGCTCCTCTCCTATATTTTTTGTGGGAAAGTCTGATGGCTCTAAACGTCCTTGTGTAGATTTTTGGGCACTCAATGAGATCACCATAAAGGATCGTTGCCCCATTCCGTCTGCTGAGGCTCTTACAGATTGCCTTGTAGGAAGCCGCATCTACACCAAGATTGATCTTCGTAGCGCTTTCAATCAGGTTAGAGTTGCTTCTGGCCACAAATGGAAGACGGCTTTTCACACCCCTTTTGGCCTTTATGAGTATAATGTCATGCCTTTTGGTCTTTGTAATGCTCCTTCTACCTTCCAGGCCCTCATGAATGAGGCACTTCTTCCTTTTCTGAATGAGTTTGTTGTTGTCTATTTAGACAATATTCTTATATATTCTTCTAATTCCACTGATCATATTTCTCATGTTAAGCAGGTGCTTCAGCGTCTTTGAGAGTATAACCTCTATGCAAAGGCTTCCAAATGTTCTTTTTTCCAGACGGAGGTTGACTTTCTTGGATATGTTGTTACTCAGAATGGGTTTGCAGTTGCACCTAGCAAAGTGGAAGCTATTCAAAATTGGCCTGTTCCTACTACTCGCACCCAACTTCGTGGATTTCTTGGCCTGGCTAACTACTGCCGTAAATTTGTGGAAAATTTTTCTTCTCTTGTTCTTCCTCTTACGTCTCTTACTTCTCCTTCTGTTCCTTTTGTATGGTCCTCTGATACTCAACAGGCTTTTGAGGCTACTAAGGCTGCCTTTGTTTCTACTCCCGTCCTTCTTATGCCTGATCCCTCGAAGCCTTTTGTTGTTGAGACTGACACAAGTGATTTTGCTGTTGGAGGCGTGCTGCTTCAGCTTGGGGGGGATGGTGAGCAACATCCTGTTGCTTACTTTTCGCAGAAGCATCTCCCTGCTGAACAAAATTATCCTGTACATGATAAGGAGCTTCTAGCAATTCTTAAAACTCTTAAGCATTGGCGTCATTACCTTGAGGGCCTTGAGAAGCCTTTCCTTATTTATACAGATCATAAGAATCTTCTTTACTTTACTGAGAGCTGCCGCATTTCTCAACGCCATGCTTGATGGGTGCTTGAACTCTCAAACTTCAGTTTTAGAATTATCTACAAGAAGGGTGCTCTGAATACGCTACCTGATGCACTTAGCCGCCATCCTTCCTCAACTGATGGTGATAAGGAATATGAGAAGCTTAATACTAAGATGGTCCTTTCGCCTGAGAGTTTCCTTTCCCTTAATGTTATCAGCACTACTTCTCCCGATATTATCAAAGAGATACATTCTTCCCAACTCTCTGAAGAATTCTCCTCACAACTTATTGCTCTCTTGTCTAACAATGTAATGCCAGCTAATCCATGTTTCTCTCTTAGAAAGGGAATACTCTACTTTAACAATCTTCTTGTTGTTCCTTCTCCTAAGTTACAGCAATCTCTTACTATCACTTTCCACGACTCTTTGGCAGCTGGTCACTCTGGATACAAGAAGACACTCGCCAAACTTTGTGATCATTTTTGGTGACCTAAGATGTCTTCATATGTCAAGAATTATGTCAGTAGTTGCCTTATTTGTCAAAGAAGCAAGCATTCTACTCAGAAACCTATTGGGCTTCTTTGTCCTCTTCCTATTCCTGAAGGTCCTTGGCAGTCTGTTTCTCTTGACTACATTGTCCAACTTCCTTCCTCCAATGGATTTGATGCTATTCTGGTAGTTGTCAATTGTTTCTCCAAACAGGCTATATTTGCTCCTTGTAGTTCAGACATTACTGCAAAACGTACTGCTTTGTTGTTTGTCAGTCATGTTTTCATTCATCATGGTACCCCAAGAGACATTGTATCTGATCGCGGTCCTCAGTTTCTGTCTCTCTTTTGGAAGGAGTTTATGTCATTATTAGGGGTTCATCTTTCTTTAAGTACTTCATATCATCCTCAGTCTGACGGACAAACTGAATGTACCAATCAGACTTTAGAGAGTTTTCTTCGTTGCTTTTCTAATGAACAACAAGACAATTGGGCCATACATCTCCCTTTAGCACAATATTCATATAATGCTAACTTTCATTCCTCTATTGGTATGACTCCATTCATGGCTAATCTGGGATATACCCCATCTTTTGTTCCATCTGTAATTTCCTCTTCTCGATCTCCCCTTGCTGAGGATTTTGTCAAACAGCTACAGTCACTACAAGCTTCTTTGAAGAATAATCTTTCTAATGCCATTGATCTTTATAAGAAGAATGCTGATAAACACCGTCAAGAGGGAAGACAAATCTCAGTACACGATTTAGTTTATTTAAACACCAAGAACCTGCCTATCAAGTGGCCTTCCTGCAAACTTGGGCCACGTTTTATAGGTCCTTTTTCTGTGCTGGAAAGAATTGGGAGGGTAGCTTACCGCCTCAAATTGCCTCCAGGATATAGAAATCATAATGTTTTTCATGTTTCTCTCTTGAAACTTCAGACTAGGGACCCTCCTTCACATCAGCTCAACAATCCTCCTCCTTCCCAAATGATAGACGGCACACCTGAATATGAAGTTGAATCTATCATCGGTCACCGATACCACTATCGTAAGCTTCAATTCCAAGTTATGTGGAAGGGATATACTGTTGAGGATAGCTCTTGGGAGCCTGCTGCCAATCTTACTGGTTGTCAAGATTTATTGAGTCTTTATATCCAAGCTCATCCTGAACTTGGATCTGAGGGGGATAATGTAACAATTCGAAGCTCCGTCGGAGCATAAATTCCTTGTTTTTTTGGGCCGTCGGGCTTGTTTTTCCGCTGCATAGCAGCGATTGGCTTCGATTGACGCTGCTAAGCAGCATATCAGTTGTTTTACTGCTGTGTCTTCTTCTTTTCTTTTTTCCCCCTCTCCTGTTCTTTTTTTGGCCTTTGGGAGGGGCCTATCACCTTGGTGATCCTCTGCTCATCTTTTGGGGCAGTTGGACCCAATATCCTATAAATAAAGCTGGTGATGAAGAGTAAGCTTTAAGCTGAAATTCTAAGTGGTTCTTACCCACGCCCATTTTACCTTCAAATCTTTATTTTTATTTTCTTTTTCTTTTATTTTCTTTATCTATATTTCCTTCCTTCCCTTATGGAGTTTATAGGACAACAAGCCATGAGCTTGTTGTCACCTTTCTTATCTTTTAAAGAGGCTTTCACCTCACAGATGTTGAGATATTCAGATGGTGAATATCCCAACGTTGATATTCCATTAGTAACCAACAAGTCTCTTTTTAACACCTTGTTTTATCTTTTATGCTTAGGACTAGTTAATTCAATGACTCCTTTTGTTTCTCAATATAAGTTTATAGCTGGTCTGGTTAAGTTATTATTACAAACGGTTCCAACCTTTTTATACCTATTGAATCTCAACCCTAATGCTCTACATGCTTTAGTCTATAACTTATCTCCTGTTTGGGCAAGGCCCTACACATA
>CAKOGF010000335.1:0-11539 GCA_933228935.1 Pemphredon lugubris
AAGGCAAGGCAAGCTGTAAGCACAGCTGTGAAGATGAGATGGTTCATCTTTCTTGGATTGAAGGGGTTTGGCTGGGCTTAACTAGTTAAAGTTGGCTTGAGATTTTTAAGTAGAATTAACTTTATTGAGAAGGGTATTAATCTCAATAATAGCACAAGCTATTACTGAGAAGGGATCCTTTATTTATAGTGTATTCACCTGTGCAAAGATTTGCAATTGGGAGTGAAAAGCAGGAGATGGGGAATCCCAAAAGTTTGGAAGGTAGAAATGGCAGTTGGGTCTTAGGAATATGGCCAAACCCTTGTTCTGTTATCTGTGGCTGGTTTGGATTTCCTTGGGTTGAACCAATGATCTTTGGTTCATCTGGGCCTAGGTAAAGGATGAGAGTCAAACTGTTGCCTTGGTCTATTTTGGTCTCAGGAATTTTGGCTTGGCTGGAGTTTGGCTCTGACCATGTGTTCTGGGCTTCAGATTCCCATTGGTTGATGATAGAATTGTTTTTAAAATTTGAACCCATGATTTTCCCTTCTTCTAAAGGGCGGCATTCTTCTGAAATTTTTGCCCTGCTGTCAGGGACTTTTCTGATTGGTTGTAGGTAATAGAGACTTATGATTGGCTGGGAGAGTGGGGCTGGGGCCCAGGTGGGTGGCTGGCAGCCAACTGGGACCCGGAGGGCAAGCAGGTGGGCTGGGAGGCTGGCGGAGGGTGCTGGCAGGCGCCTGCCTGGATGATAAATTATTCCGGTGGGAGTTAAGTTCCGTTTTTTTCCTTTTGATTTTTATTTCCTCCAATTAAAGGGGGAAAGTCCTTATTAAATTTGGCCTCTGTAGCAGAAATTCTTTCTGTTCTTTTCCAACATTGCCCTCCAGTAAGAATTTGGTTTATGTCAGGAATATTCCTGACACACATACCTTATTACAATAATTCTCATAGATGCACCAGAGTTTAGATAAGGTCTTGGGACATGATGAGAAAGTCTCATCAGCCAACCTGATATCATCTTCCATCAATCTCCTCATGTTTTTCTGTGTAGCATCTATGTTGCTCTTGGTTGCTTATCAGGACCCTCATTATGCAGAATAAACTGCTCATTATTGAAGGTGATTCTGAGCTCACTAGGGATATCCAGCTTCAAGAGAGAGATGATAAATTTCTCATATTATCTGAATTCTGACAGTTATCACTCATATACTTTTAGTATCATGGAAAGTCAAATTCCTAAAAAGTCAGTTAAGAACCAACCTCTTGACTTGAATCAACCTGTTGCTTAATATGTGCAACCCTCAATACTACATTTATCACCACAGCTCATTGATTACAATATTTTTTAAGCCATCTATGCTGTCCCAATAGGATCAGTCATGGGTACCAGTGATCAACCTCATAAAATTATTTTCTACCTGCCACCCCCTGGTGGCCTATCAATGGGTATAAAAACCTTTCCTTCTTCTAAACAAAGACATTAAATTCCTTTCTCTTTATTTCTCTTTCTATAGCTGCAGATTTTAACACAGTTACAACATTAAATTACATCTAAGTATCCATAATAGTCTTTTGAAAGCTGCATTTGCAATTGAGCTTGATACCTCAAAAGGCAATGTATCTCACAACACACTGTGGTGCTACAAGAGTTTTCCTGAACTTTATCCCACAACTTCCTGCTTTTCACCTTTAACAGTGGGATACAGGGCAATTCTTTCTAAAATAGATGTAAAGCCAATTAATAGCCAAACTCTCTCAACAATTTATTTGTATATAATATTTTATTTGGGCCATAATATTGCCTTATGATTTATTGACTTCTATTTTTGGTATATTAACCCTCACCTCCAAATAAAGAATATCATTCTCTTTATATTACATGGTTCTTTCTATTGAACTGTTGTCCTCCTTATCTAAATGCTAAACTATAACTAGTTTATTTGCAATACTGTTTAAGTTATAAAGAGCTATGATGACTATCTTCTGATATATAATTCTCCTATTAAAAGGCTGCTTTTGGTATAGATGCTACTTGATTAGGTGCTGGTATACCCCAATTGGCTCAAGAAAGATATGCTGATTATTTAGATTCCTAACTTGGGTAAAGCCAGTTTTAGTAAGAGGGCTGAAAAGACAGCCCCCTCACACTTGTAGTAATAAATTACCAGGCCTTTTGGTCATCATCATAGTTAAACATATTTCTCTTATAATAGAGCCCATAATTGCTTTGGATGACATTATTGGGATTAAGTTAGGAAGAAAATCTGATAATCTAATATTCTCTTTATGGCTATATAGATGATTGATTTTAAGGATATCCCAGTGCTACAGGCCATCCTTGGTAGATATAGCACCCCCAGAGCCACATTTGTCTTTGTGTTTTTATTCTAATATATGTAGTATGATGCCTTCTCATTATCATCCTGGCTGTAGGTAAACTTGTGGCCAGTTGGGCTCTTGAAGGGACTGAAGGTGGGGTTTTCCTCAGTGAAATTCTTTTCTGCGAAGAGCTCAGGAATCTTCTTGAGAACCTTTTCAGGCTTTTTGGCAATATTCTTAATGGTTTTTGCTGAAGGATTATTGTATCTAGAAGAATTAGCCTTCTTGGAGTTGATGAGAGTAAATTTAGGGGGTATCTAGATAACTTAAAGTTGGCATTTCAGATGGTTAAAAAGCATATAATTTATTAATAACGATATTATTTTTTTAAAATATTCTAAAAGCCAGAGCGCTGTTTAACATAGTTATTAATTTTTAGTTATTCTTAATTTGAGTGATTTTATGGTACTTTAAAAAGAAGTAAAAGAGAGGGTTTTGACCTGAAAGTTAGAAAGGTTTGATTTTGCCACTTCCCAAAACCGCGAGGAGACAGTTGCATATATAAATAAATTAATATTTTTAAACCAGCCAAAAATCAGCAGTATTTACCAAAAATTTCAAAAAGAAAAACAAACTAAATCAATGGCCTGAAACTTAACTAGGTTTTTAATCTAGATGTTTATCATTTAAAATATGAGATTTAAGGCTGAAACTTAAATTCGTTGAATTATTATGACTGGTTAAAAGCGCATAATGGTTTGTTAAGAATGACAACTTGTTTCCAAACTTTTGATAATTAGCACCTATTGGAGCTTATTTAATAGAATATTGAATTTCTATAATACTTTGAAATTTATTTTTACCAACCAATTAATGCATTATGAATTTGAGGTATTTTCTATTTGTGCACTCTATTACTTCACTTATTAAATCACTAAGTGATTAGATAAAAAATGTCTCTATCATCATTTTATTTTTTATAGGATAAAAATCAATGAAATATAATCAAATGATTAAAAAGTGCTGTAAACCCATATGCTAGGTTTTAAATTTTTGATTGGTTATAACATACTTTTGAAGTATTTTTAATCATTTACTCAGTTTTGAAATCAATATTAAGTGATTTTTTAATTTTATGTTTGGGGCCTAAAATATTAATTTGAAGATTTTTAGGTACTTTAAAGTGCAAAAATTGATGCAATTTAAAATATAACTTAATTTTAAAGGCCTAATACATATATTATTTACCCTTTTTAATAGATAAGATGAAATCAAAATTTTATAAACCAAACTTTTTTATCTACTGATGAAAAAATTTGAAAAAAGGCAAATTTTATGAAAATTACTATTTCTGCAAAAAATTAATGAAAGAGTGAATTAATAAATTTTTTCATTAATTTGGAGATTTTAATCTCTTTGCTTTGATTTCAGGCAGTTTTCTTGTAAAGATGCATCTGAATTTGCTAAAAGGCTAAATTATTTAAGCAGCTGTTGCAACTGAACTAGTTTATAGTTCAGTAGGGTGTTGGAGAAGACAATAGACCAAGAAAGGCAACAGATAATGAGAAGAGTTTATGTTCCTTATTTAGATGTAGAAGTTAATATACTAGGTGATAAAGCTACTGGAACATAAATGGGGTGGCAGGATCCAGGTAAGGTCTGATCTTCTGGAATAACTTGTCAAGGTGTGTCCAAATAAAAATGGGGTTTGAACCAAATTAGGAGTTAGTGGCCTGTGTCCCAATATTTTCAACAATAAAAGGTATGGATTTGGTCCAGGACAATTTGGAGGATGCCCTCTGTCAGAAATCTGTGGGCCATGAGATCAATCATCCACCAAGAGAAGTCCTAAGTATTATAACATTAGGAAAAGACAGGAGAACCTGTGGCTTTGGAGTTTCCCTTTGGCCCGGGTTATTTTGTTCATCAGATGTAGGAAGTCTGACTGGGCCCATAGCCCAGAGGTAATGGGACAATTCTCCCTACATCTGGATAAGGTTCCATATTACTGCTATATTGTTCATATAAATACTATACTGTATGGAGACATTATTGCCTTTTGTTCTTCTAATAGAGTTATTTTACTGGAGGGATCCAAGGAAAGGACTATGCTTATATCATGAGCCCTACAAGACAACAAATAAGAGACACTAATCTTTATTCATAAACAGCTGGCCCAATGGCCCACAATATTCTGGGCTAGCCTACAATCATGTAGCGTGAGGGCAGAGCAGCAGAAGGTCCAGTCCAAGAGTGGTGGTTTTTTTGACAGAAGCTTGCTTGACAACTTCCACAGCTCAGTATCTTTTCTGAAGCTGTGCAACTATCCCTCCATCTGAGTGGAGTAGCTGTGAATCTTGGCCACGTCCCAGATGACTAGCTAGCCTGGCTGGCTACTAGTTGGTGGAGGTGATTGTTTCAATCCAATCAGAGCTGCCTTAGACAAATAGACTACTGGTTTATTTATCTTGGGCGGTTGGCCTTGTGGCCCAATCCTTTGTGGATTCTTCTAGATACTATTCCCTTGATGGTGCCCCTGACGGCCCATAGTTTCTAGGATAAACTGACATTAGGAATAGTCATGATGTAAGTTGCATATGCAAGAACTCTGTTAGCTGCAAGCTAATTACTGACAAATAGTAACTAAGCTATCCTGTGCATGGGAATATTGGATCAGCATATGCCAGTAATGATTTGATTTTATGATCCTTCTAATCTAGCGGCCCACACACCTGCATTTTTATGTTGAAACTTGGCCTGGTTCAGCTGGGCTGCGCACCCACAATTATTGGTTGAATCCATTAATTAGTTAAATTACCAATTTCCTGACACCCCCTGTGAGTTGTGAGATACAGTGCCAACTGAAGACCCAGTTCTGGTTGAAACACAGCTAATAATTTATTTTTTAATAACAGTTTTAAATATGCATAATCAGATCAATGGATTAGAAAATGACTGTGATAGATCCAACTGTGAATGGGCAGATTGCCGTTCTCAGGGATAGGGTGGGACACCAGACTGGAAGGTAGGGCCCAACATACAATTGGAGATAACTTAAGAAGGTATGAGAGAGACTTTTCTGTACAGAACCAGGGGCCAAAAGGTGACACAATGGTATTGACCACCTCAGTAAGGGTGATATACATGATACCAAGCAGCTTGCTGGAAGAGATGGGTGGAAGGTCAGGCGTAGGTACAAGTATAGGCTTAGGGGTAACAGGCAGCTCCATGTCTAGTTGGCAAGAGACAGAAGGGAGACACCTAGTGGGTTTAGCAATTTGGGCTGTGGGATCTTGGGCAGAATGTAATATAGAGGTGATCACACTATAGGTGGCCTTGGACGGGGGCTTGGCAGGTGTACCTGGGCATATAGGAGGGGTGGACATAGGGGTGGTGGGCACACTAGAGTATGGGTTAAACTGACAAACTAAAAGAATGAAATATGGCAGTATTTGAGAGACCCAATGTCTCATAACCTTTATTTGAAAATGGCAATGAGGTCTGGAGTAGGGTCCTGGGGTTCATATAGGACCTTACTTCCAGACTCCTCATTAGCCATAGGAATTATTTCCCAACTTCAGGAATTCACGGGACAGGAGGGTGGTGGAACTCTGTGGGCAGCACTAAAAGCAGGACAGCATTCATTGGTTGGTTCCTTGGGGTGAATGGTTGCTTCCTTCTGCTCTTGAGTCAAATTCTCAAGGGCAGTCTTGTGGTCTGTAGAGACCCCAGAGTTGGGTCTCTGATTGGTCACAGGGGAGGCCTTCAGAACTATCAGACTGGCAGTTGGCGTCTTGCTGTCTTCTTTAGGTAGCCTAATTGGATCTTTTTTGGGTGTCAGGGTTGGTGGCTCTTCATTGATACTTCATATTTGGACATCAAAGAGATTTTTATTTGAGAGGATTAAGTCTCATTATTGCACAGGCAGTCTGGCGTCTGTTTATCTAAGCTATCAGAGTGTGGGCAATTAGATGAATTGTCATTCCTGACAATGACTCATTTTATTAAATATATAGTATTTATCAAATTAATATATACTGATTTCAGAAAAAAACTTCAATATTAATATATATAAATATATAGGAATTTTATAAAAGCAAACATATTAGATTAAAACCTAATGAGTAAATAAAATAAATTCATTTATAAAAAAGTCAAAAGTAGATAATTTTTATTAGTTTTCAGAATAAATGAATCATTTTATCACTTTTTTGAGCCAAGTTTTTTTATAAAAAAAGACTTGATGATTTTACTTAAAAATATCTAAACCTTAACTGATTATTAAAAAACAAATATACAAGAAGCTGCTCCACCTCTGAAAATCCTGTGGTGCACTGGCACTTCTTCTGACATCAAGGTGTGTCCTGGGTCAAATCCTGGGACTTGATGAGTTGAATAGACATTATTCAGGTGATCAAGTTCCAGAGCAAAGAAATTATACTGGAATTATACACTAGCAAACTCTTATATCACTTTCGCCACTATAATAATATAGTTTTTATAATAAACCAACATATTTATATGTATCTTTCTATCTGGTGGTGTGTAGAGCTCTTGAATTAATTAATTTTTTTTTTAGAGAAACTATTGCCCTCTCAGAAAAAGCTTTAGTTCTTTAGGCAATCTTTACCACTTCTCATCTGAAGTCTTGCCACAATTAAACTTTCTGCACTTGGGCCTGTATTTCTCTTCTTGCCTTTTTCCAGGATAATAAATGCCAGATTAATTCTTCATTTCCAACCAAAAAATTGTGTTTTATGGGTGTCAATATTTTTATGTCAAAGAAAAAATATATCTTTACAAACTTCTGAAATTTCACAATAGTAAAAACACTTGGTCACTTTTTTAAAGCCCCCCTAAACTATGGGTTTATAACTTTCCTTGGTGGTTTGTATTTTTTTAGACCATCCTTCTTCTTCCTTCCTATGGTTTCTTCTATCTTATCCTTCTTTTATTATCAATAACTCTTCTTATAGCCCTTTTTTTAAACATATTTCTGTGACTGTACAACTGTCACTCAGCAAAATTGATTAATAAAGATTCCCCAATATTGAATTTTTATTTAGGATAAATGGTATAAATGATATTTTCTTCTTTCCTAGGTGGAAAAGGTGAAGAAAATACCACTTATGAAATTGCACTATGGTTCAAGGCACCACTGTGGCAAAATCTTATGAAAAGATGTGCTGCCTAGCAGTTTTCCCAGGTGCTGGGGCGCTCAGGCGTGGGGTGCGCTGAGGCGCCAAGATATTAGGTTGACCTAGGTGGTCAAAGAAGTCACTGATTTGGTGGTCTTTAGGAAATACCTAGAAATTAATTGGCAGGTGCTGATTAAAGGTATTGATTAACTGTTTTGGAGGTTCAAAACAGTGAGACTTGGTGTCTCCAGGGTGTTAATTATACCGGGAAGGTTTAGTTAATGGGTACTTGGCTGTGATTGACAGGAAGTCAATTATAGGGTACAACCATTGGCTTGACTGTGTCAAGGTCAGGACAAATGTGTCTTGATTAGTTGGATCACTTAGTTCCTAGGTGGGGCTAAGAATAGGGGTCCTAGGATAAGGGTATCTCATTTGGTTGCTATATTTGGGGTGGCAAACACTTCAAATATGGTTGGAAAATGTCCCAGGAATTGAATCAGGTGATTCAAGGGATTAACAAGATCAATTCTTAGGGAATAAGAATATGGTGGTCTTTATAGGTTGGTTCTGATTGGTTGACGCAGTATGTCACCATTCAAGATTGGAAATCAGGAATGGATTTCCCAGGAAGGGGTTTTCAGCAAAGGAAGTACCAGAGGCTGGTATAAAAATATGGAAAAACGCTTAATAAAATAATCTTAACAATGGTGGTTGCTTTCCCCTTACTTTATTTTAACTTTATGAATTCTTCTTTTGGTTGGTCTAAAGCAAAGCTTAATCTTTCTAAGGTTGAGATTAATGCTCTCCAAAAAGAGATCCCATCTTCATCATTGGAGGAATCATGGGGTGCTCTTGGGGTGGCTTTGACTTTACCCAAGGAATTGTTAGGCAATGTGAAGGCTGCATACAGGGAATTGTTTGAGGACTTCTTTAGCAAATCAGGAACTCCATCACAAGGGAATTGGGTATTTGCATGGGATTCTCATAACCTGGTTTTGGCCTTTGACAAGGTACTTGGTCAGTTGAAGGTTACCTTGGAGCAAGAACAGGAAAGCAGTAATTGAAAAGAAGAGGCGGCCATTAAGTTAGTTACAAAGTTGAAGGAGGGTTCACTACAGTTCTCTAAAAAGAATCTGGAGCTAAATCAGCGGATTGCACAGTTAGAGACAGAGCTTACCAAAGATCAATTAAAACACATGGAAACTGGAAAGAGTCAGGCTGGGTACAGCAAAGCGAGTTGGCATACCCCCATCCCTCCACAATTTCTTGTTTAGAAATTTTTCTATTAAGCTTAACCAAGTTTTTTCTAGTCTTTTTACAACAAAATTAGCTAGATGCCTCTCTGAGCCGGTCTGTTCTATGACTTTTCTTGAGCTGGCCTTGAAGAGCCTCCATTGCAAATGGGGTCCATAGCTGATGCTAAAAACCACCAAACAGCTTGTGAGCGGAGGAATTCCTTGCCATTCACTCTATACACCCTGTCTTCTGGGTTATAGTCCACACTATGAGGGCAAACTCCCTTTTTGTGTAGGCACTGACTGAAGCTATGTCCAGGAAAGTAGCAGAACCTGCATATCTGTCTTTCATTTTCTGGTTCCATATAAATAACCTGGTTCCCTGCCTTTGGGGGCAGATAAATCTTGGTATATTTATTCCTTTGCAAATAATCAAGGAGACAATTTCCACAATTGCATAAATCACAGTAGGGCAAAGATACTTGGCTATATTTGCCATCTCTTCTTGTATCTCTGCTACTTCTCCATAGTAGGAAAGGCCTGTAGTAATGACAGCATGTGTCCACTCCCTTGGCTTGGTTGTGGGCACATCTGTGAATGTGACCCCACTTGGCAGATTGGTTTGTATACCTAGTGAGTTCCACTTTGAGAGGGATACCTTCATGGACAAAGTCAATTGTTCTCATTGACTCTCTCTCACTCTCACAGGAAAAGCCAATATCTACATAGCCATGTTCAGCAGACCACTTATGAGCAAAGTCTCTGCTGGGAAAGTGTTTGTCCAGGGCTGTAAAGATCATGGAGGAAACACTCATCCATGTTTCCCCTCTGGGAGGTCATTAAATTAGATTCTTACTGTGTGTTGTAGTGTGGAACGTGACATTAATCTAAAGGAGTTGCCTTGCATCATCAGGTCATGAACACATTCAGTGTATGGGAGGAAGCCATCTGGGTTGAGGTTTTGATCCAGGCCTTTCTTCATCCATTCACTATATGTCATATTTCTTTTGTCTTTACCATGTTTGGGGTGCTTGGCATTGGTAAGCATGATTTTGCGCATGATGTAGTCCACTGCTTCCTCCATTGTTTAGCCTTTGTTGATAAAGCCAAGAATCATCTGTGGGGTGATATGCCTGCTCTTAAAGTTATGTGCTAGGTCAATGTCCACCTCAAGGCTTATCCGCAGTCTAGCTTCTGCTTCACCAAAGTCAGTTTTTGACCATGCCAAAATTTCTCAGGGCATTTGGAGTGGTGGATGTAGGCGTGAAACATATTTTATGATAGTTTATTGGTATGCAGCCAGCTTTCTATCATGAAGGTATTCTAGTTGCAGCCTACAAAGTAGCTTGCCTCTTCAGCATTAGCTCCAAGGAGTGTCCAATGAGCAGCCTCTTTGGGTAGAATCTGTTACTTGAAGAATTCACCAGCAGTAAAAGGGTCAGGAACGGCAGCCTTCCATACTGTCACCATCTCTGCCAGGATTCCTGCCTTCAATTATTTGGCTGCATCAGCTGGATATAGACCCCGTTGAGGATCCTGGCATCCTTGAGATGGATCTCATTGTACAGTCATTGTACCACTGATTCTGGACTAAATCCTTATGCTATTCATTCCACAGTTTCTGTAATGGTGGCTGTTTTCTTCCATATGTCCCACTGGCCCAGAGTGATTGTGTGGTGTCCTAGACTGTTGTGGATATGGGCAGTGATACCCATTTTCTTCCACTTCTCATAGTCAGTGATGGTAAAGCCCTTGTTTAGCCAGTATTTCATGTCATCTGAGTTTCATCCATGGGCACGCTATGCTGTGGCTTTCTTGGGTGTCCAAGCTGCAAAGGGGCCCCAATTAGCTGCTATCTTTGGGTGCCATCCAACCTCCAGAATTCTGCAGGACATATCAGGAAGCACTGACAGTATGATTAGTCCATGAAATCCTGTGCTGAGAATCCCTTGTCAATCCATAGCTGTGTTTCACTTGGGCTGAACCTGGGTTTTGCCTATCTTTTTGCTGCAATAAAAAGAACACCTGAATGCGCCCATCCTATGGCCCACTCATTGTTACAAAGAATGCTGAAGTATTCAGATAGAAGTTCAGCTACAAGAGGTATATCCTTGAGTTCTGGTGCCAGGGAGCATGGTATGTAGGCCTTAAAGAACTCCACTGCTTCAAATATGTTGAAGCTGTTGGTCTATCATCTCTGAACGTCAGAGAGAGGAATTCTGTTCTCAAGAGCGTACTTGATATCTCTCAAAAGGCATTTTAGTCCTGCGCCACTCCTCAATCACTTGAAATTTTCTTGACCCCCCTTGGTGAAAGAGCTGGGCCCACTCAAGAGTGATCCCTTTACCAGTTCATTTCATGGCCATGCCAGGATAAAGGCCTGTCTTCCATTCCAAGGCTGCATCTGTAACGGAAATTGTGGGATAGTAGGAAGTTGTTTCAAGGTAGTGAGGAATAAAGAACCAAATCCACAAGGAATTCAGGATTAACCACCATCACAACTTAAGATATCTCTTGATAAAATTTCCTAAGTTAATACTCAGATTGAGTAAAATAAACAGAACCAACCAGAGGAGGGATAAATAAATCATTTGAGAAGTGATTAGAGTATTCTCAGGGTAGAGTTCTGGACATTGGGAAGATGTAACAGGAACCGCGTCCATTTCAACAACAAATGTACAAACATCAGGGGTTTTGGTCAGCAGTATTGGGGACACAGACGGTACAGAATTTGCGGCGGGACCCCATCTACCTGTTATGATCCTATTGATGATCAGGTTATACAGAATATACTGTAGCAACCCTAAAATAATAGTCATGTTATTTTACTTAGGATAGAGATTGGTTTTTATTTGAATATAG
>CAKOGF010000336.1:0-11512 GCA_933228935.1 Pemphredon lugubris
GGTACATGGCAACACACTTGCCAATTAGTTTTTTGAAGGCCTGGTTCATTAACATGGCAAAGGTAGAAGAGGCATTGGTCATGCCAAAGTTAATCACATGGCACTTGAATGAGGCATAATATGTTCTGAAAGCGGTTTTGGCCTTGTCCCCAGGGGTGATGTGCACCTGGTTGTACCCCGCGGTGAGATCAATCTTGCTAAAGACTGATGCAACAGCAAGTGTATCAAATAGGTTGCCAATCAGGGTAATGGGTACTTGTTTTTAATGGTGACTTTGTTGAGCGTGCAGTAGTTCATAACAAATTATAAAGAACCATCTTTCTTGGCTACAAAGAAAACTGTGGCTCCGTAAGGAGACAGAGAGGGATGGATGAACCCTTTGTCAAGTGCATCTATGAGGTGTTGTTGCAGGGTCTCTTCCTCTTTGGGCGTGAGACAGTACAGGGGGCGCACTTTTGGTAGGGTCCCCTGTAATTGTACCGCGTGCTGGATTTCTTGTGGCAGGAAAAGTTGTTCAAGCATTTCACTGAACACATCCTTGAGCTCATTGAGTAGAGCCTGCAATTCTGGTATGTTTATTTTAGAAGAGGAGGTCCACATAGTTTCTGGGAGTATGAATTTGACAGAACATTGATTGAAATCTAATTTGCCATCTTGAAAATTTTAGGATCCTTCCTCTGTGACTCAAACAAAGACAGTACCATGGAGTAGCTTACTAATCTATAATGTATATATTTGGAAGCCTACATCATTGCATCTCAGTGTGATAACAGAGGTATCCCAGTCAATGTATGGGTGGTTGTGGTATAACCAGTTGAGGCCTGCAATAAAATCATGGCTAAGTCCCCCATGATGGGCCCAGAAAGGCACACTTGGACGTTCCCCATTCTAACTGAGAAGGGTACAGTCTCATGGGTGATGCAGACTTGTCTGGTGTTGGCTACATGTACAGCCTTGAATCAACTGGGTACACGTTCTAACTGGTAAGAGTCTTCAAATTCTTGGTTGACCATGGTATGGTCAGCTCCTGTGTCTACAAGGAGTTTGTGGGTGTTCCTGTGAAAGCAAAAGGGGTAATCCAAACGGGTGATTTTATTTTGAGTGTGGCTGGCCTGGAGTACAGGATTGTCACTGTGTACTTGGAAGACGTCAAGGGTTTTGACTTTGTGTACACTGTATTTGTGGGGGTTCTTGGCTAGCGTAGATTGAGAGTGTTGGTCAGCTGGGATTGTAGGGTCTCTTGTTGTTACAATCTCCAGGCTTTTTCCAAACTGTCTATCTGGAATAGCTGAAGTTCCCCTTCATGAGGGTGCTTGGTTTCATTGTCCTGCTGGCAGGACTGACAATGCCCTACTTGGCTGGCGGTGCCCCCTTGTGCAGGATGGGTTGGAACACTGGCATCCATTTTTCTGAAGCCCATGGTGGCTTGGTTGCTGGCCTCTACAATGGCCTTGTAGCACTTGTCAATGGTGGTGCACCGCCCTACGGGGACCCATTTACAGATGTGGGGCTTTAACTCATTGACAATGAGGGTGAGGAGCATGGCATTCCCGTTGGTGATGGCTTTGGGAGCAGTAGCAAGTGCCTGCTGCCAGGCAGCAAGGTATTCATTGACTTTCCCTGTCTGCTTGATGCTCAACAATGGGGTTCCCACAACAAGGGGTGAAAAGGTTTCACTGTAGTGGGTGCAAGCTGCCTCCTTGAATAATGACCATGTGACATCAGATTCTTGTCCTGCACATGTGGTGAACCAGGCAGCCGCAGGGCCCACAAGGCGTCCTGAGGCTGTGGCCACCCACATGGGCTTGGGAATCTGGCAGATACAAAGGTGGGTCTCAGTGAAGTGGAGCCAACTGATGATGTCTGAGCCCTCCACTCCCCCTGAGAAAGAATCCAGCTGAAGGTTCAGCATGTGTTGGGACAGGTCTGACTGGGGTGGGGTTATACTAATATCATGTTGCCCTAGGCGGAGTTCATTGTACACACTGGCAAGCACAAGCTGATCCTTGTAGATAATGTATTTTTCTGGGATATCTCCCTCAGGGATGGGTAGGAAGGGTTCTTGGTAGGGAGTAGCCATACGGCGCAAACTCTGTCCTTTCTTGGGGGGAATTTTGTAAAGGTAGGCCTTGATCAAACCTACCGCTGCTACCACTGTTGCAACTGAACTAGTTATAGTCCAGTAAGGTGTTGGCAAAGAAAAAAGTCCAAGAAAGGAAACAGAGAGCAAGAAGAGGTTATATTCTTTATTTATGTATAAAAGTTAATATAGTATATGGGAAGACCACTGAATAGGAAGGGGGTGGCATGATCCAGATAGAGTTTGAGCTGCTGGAATAACTTGTCAATGGGTTATCAATTGTAAATGGGGTTCAAGCCTAATTAGGAAGTATTACCCTGTGTTCCACTATTTTCCACAATAGGCACTATGTACTTGGATTGGGGTGATTCAAAGGATGTCCCCTGCATGTTGTGAGATACAAGGCCAACTGAAGTTACAGTCTCAGTTGCAATAATTTCTAGATTTATTTAAGGTATTTTATGTAAGGATAAACTAATTGAGCTTTTGGATTGACCATTGGATTTAAATATAGGTTTCATGATAACAGCAATTCAATTGAACCTTGCACTGCTTGAGTGCACTCAAGGGGGAATTACATCCAGATATACTTGCTTTTATATATTAATCAAGCTTAATAAAAAATTAATTTTAAATTCTTTTTTACTTTCTTTATTAATAAGCATCTATTTTTTTGCCAAGTCAAAAACAAAACATAAAAGTGACAAATTTGACACTTTTTTAGAATAGAGCACTTTTAATAATAAAAGACAAACTATTAAAATGTAAAAACAAAATATAGCTTGAAAATATTATTTTTATTAGTTTTTTTAAAAAAATGGTTTGGAAGCATAAGTGTTCTATTGGAATGGTAAGGTTATAAAATTATTTGTGGTACTCAATTTGACTTCAATGCCACATATGGAGCTTTAAATAACATTGATATCATAATTAAAGACTGATTTTATAGCACAAATACTATATAATTTAATCTAAACAATAATTGCAGATAAATTGTTGACATTTTAAACCTTGATTTTAATCACAATGATATAAATAAGAAAACCAGATTGGCGCAAATAAACTTAAATTAATATGTAATCTTCTAAAGAGAATGTTACAAGTGGTGAAGTCAAAACTTTTTTTCATTAGTTAAAGCAAACATTTAGCACTTAATAGTATACAAAATAGTAATATAAAATATCCCCAATATGATATTCAATTATAAAATAAAAAGCCCTAGTTATTTTATATTAACTTTATTTTATTTTTAATTTTACTATATGCAGAAAAGCTAACCAAATAATAGTTAATATCAAAGGATTGCTTAAATTAGTTAAGTGTTCTATTAGAAAATAGTAAATTTCCAAATAAATGATAACAATGCCAATGCTGTATGTGAAAAAATCACCAATTTTTCAAATTGACAGGGAAAACCTAGCCTTTTTATGGCTACTTGACACTTATAATGTTGAAACTTTACATAAACCCCTAATAAAACCTTTAATTTTAAATAAAGTATTTTTAACAGATGTAAGGATAAGCAAAAAGGGCTTGGATTTAAACAAAATGAACTTAACCTTAAATAAAGTCTAATTTGCATTAGTCAGGGCTGCAAATAATGCAAAAATAAGAAATTAATGGCAAAAGGCTAGGCATAGAAAATAAGATCACCCAGGAAAATAGAGAAATCAAAAAATTAAGTAAGCTCAAAGAAAAATAATTGAGGGAACTTAGGAATGCAATATATTTTGAAACAGATTAAACTTAGTTAACCCATTAATTGAATATTAAAAAACTAGGGTGGCCATATAGTGAAATTTCTCAAACATGAAACAAAACAGAGTAACAAAAAATGTGATAAAATTTCACTCTAAAAAAGAATATTAATACTGCAATAAGAAATCACAGACTATATAATTTGGAAATAGATACATTTTATAGATTTTAATGAATTTTTATTTGATCATAGTGATTGCCAAACCAATCCAAATTGAGATTATTAATTTTATTGGTCTTAGTTTTATTAAAAATTAAATATGATACTTTTTGTGAGTTTATATTAATTTTTACTTTAAGACAGTTTTTAAAAGTAACAAGAAATTTTCTGCAATTGACAAGCAGTATGCTGAACAGGTAAGAGCCAACAGTCAAGAGGGCAAGAATCAGGTATACTGAAGCCCCAGCCTGCACCCAGATTTTTGATTTAGGCAATGATAAGGCAGATTTTTACTTGTCTCCAGTGTTGTCTGGGTCTTTCCTGTTTGTTACTCATCAACTAGCCAACTTTATTCAGGCCCCAATTTTTAATGCTTTACCCAGCATCAGCCCGGTAGCCACCCAAAGCAGTGAATTAACTCTGGCACAATAAACATTCACAAGTCAATCAGCCCCTGCTGTAGCCAATCATTCTTTGTAAAATGCAACTCCCAGCCCAAAACAGAAAATTATCACTGACAAGCTCCATAAAGATAATATGGACTCAATCAATGTGGCCTGAATTAGCGTGAAATTTACAGCCACATTAAGTTAGCCCAATCAATTGTGATGCAGGAATACAACAAGTACACAAACCAGGAAAATGTTGGTGTAACAAAAAACTAAGGATGATGCAGAAACATTAAATTACCAAAGGAAATTCTCTAATCCTAAACATGCTCCAGAGAGACCACAAGTGTAACAGCAGAAACACTTTGAAATTTAGAATGATTAAGAAGATGGGGGATTCAAAACCAAACACTGAAAACATTGGCAAAAGAGAAAAAATATCAATATAAAAATTTGTAAGTGGTAAATTCCAAGCAAAGAAATAGGCAAAGTACAGCTTATAAAACAATAAAAAATATAAAAGCAAATAATTGAGAGAGTTAAACAGGATTCTGCAAGTGGATGATTTGACAGACAGGTTCAACAATCTCTTTGATTTAAGCAGATGCTGTTGTCAAGAAAAGCACAGCTGCTGCAGAAACTAAAAAATTGACACTGTATATTGTGAGAGTGTGCACTGGCACATACAAAAGCAGGAATTCAATTTCCATGGAGTTGACTTACCAGAGTTTAAACTGAACAGCTTGAATATAATATGGGCTTTATTTAACTACTTGTGATTGTACAACAGTCACTTGGCAAAATCAGTTAATAAAAATTCCCTGCATATTGAATTTTTATAAAGGATAGTTTTATATATGATATTTTCTTCTTTCCTAGGTGGAAAAGGTGAAGGAAATATTACTTATAAAATTGGATAATGGTCAAAGAAGTCATTGAGGTGGTGGTCTTTAGGAAAATACCTATGAATTAATTGGCAGGTGCTGATTAAAGGTATTGGTCAACTGTTTTGGAGATTCAAAACAGTGAGACTTGGTGTCTCCAGGGCATTAATTATACCGGGAAGGTTTAGTTAACAGGTACTTGGCTGTAATAGATGGGAAGTCAATTATAGGGTAAAACCATTGGCTTGACTGTGTCAAGGTCAGAACAAATGTGTATTGAGTAATTGGATTGCTTAGTTCCTAGGTGGGGCTAAGAATAGTGATCCTGAGATAAGGATATCTCATTTGGTTGCTATATTTAGGGTGGTGAACACTTCAAATATGGTTGGAAAATGTCCCAGGAATTGAATCAGGTGATTCAGGGGCTTGAAAAATATCAATTATTATGGAACAATAATACAGTGGTCTTTATAGGTTGGTATTAATTAGTTGACACGGTATGTCACTATTCAAGGTTGGAAATCAGGAATGGATTTCCCAGGAAGGGGTTTTTAGCAAAGGAAGTACCAGAGGCTGGTATAAAAATATGGAAAAAACGCTTAATAAAATAATCTTAACAATGGTGGTTGCTTTCCCCTTACTTTATTTTTGACTTTATGAATTCTTCTTTTGATTGGTCCAAAGCAAAGTTCAACCTTTCTAAGGTTGAAGTTAGTGGTCTCCAAAAAGAGATCCCATCCTTGTTGTTGAAGGAATTTTGGGGTTCTCTTGAGGTAGCTTTGACTTTACCCAAGGAATTGTTAGGCAATGTGAAGGCTGCATACAGGGAATTGTTTGAGGACTTCTTTAGCCGATCAGGGACTCTGTCACAAGGGAATTGGGTATTTGCATGGGATGCTTGTAACCTGGTTTTGACCTTTGACGAGGTACTTGGTTGGTTGAAGGTTACCTTGGAGCAAGAACAGGAAAGCAGTAATTGAAAAGAAGAGACCATGAAGTTAGTTACAAAGTTGAAGGAGGATTTATTACAGTTCTCTAACAAGAATCTGGAGCTAAATCAGCGAATCACACAGTTAGAGACAGAGCTTGCCAAAGCTCAATTACAACACATAGAAACTGGAAAGAGTCAGGCTGGGTACAGAGAAGCAAGTTGGCACACCCCCATCCCTCCACACTACTGAAGTAGTTATGAGCTACAACCAAGATCATATAGGTCAAGTGGGAATGCTGACATCAGCAGTTGGAATTCTGGTTACTTGGCCTCCAGAAATTACCAAAAAGTTATGTGACATAATAAATTAATTTATAGCCAAAAAAACACCAAATTACTTGATTTTTGGGGTTTAGGGCCTGAAATAGCAGCTTTGACGGCTCTGTTTGATGATTTATCTGCCTAGCCACCAATTAATTCTTGCCAATTGCTTATTTAAATCTTTTTAGGATTTTATTGACTGTTTTTTATTGGCCTCTACCTGCTTAGCTTTCTTTGGATGATTGATTCTGGTTAAGATGTTACTATCTATGACAACAAGCTTGCCCTGACCCAAGTCAGAAACCACCTTGCCCATTGTGAAGCCACCCAATATTGACTATCAATGATGGTCAGTCCCAACTGGTATAATAGAGTTGATGATCACTGATTGGCAGTATCATGAGGATTTAACACTTTTAAATCCTCTGTTATTTGTTTTCTACCAGTAAATCACTATATCAACCAATTACCACCAACAAATCTGTGATTAACATTTGCCTCCAGTAAATCTATCTAACTAGTAATTTACGCTGGCAGTGTAGAGCCTTGCCCAAACAGGAGATAAGTTATAGACTAAAGCATGTAGAGCATTAGGGTTGAGATTCAATAGGTACAAAAAGGTTGGAACCGTTTGTAATAATAACTTAACCAGACCAGCTATAAACTTATATTGAGAAACAAAAGGAGTCATTGAATTAACTAGTCCTAAGCATAAAAGATAAAACAAAGTGTTAAAAAGAGACTTGTTGGTTACTAATGGAATATCAACATTGGGATATTCACCATCTGAATATCTCAGCATCTGTGAGGTGAAAGCCTCTTTAAAAGATAAGAAAGGTGACAACAAGCTCATGGCTTGTTGTCCTATAAACTCCATAAGGGAAGGAAGGAAATATAGATAAAGAAAATAAAAGAAAAAGAAAATAAAAATAAAGATTTGAAGAAATTTGAAGATAAAATGGGCGTGGGTAAGAACCACTTAGAATTTCAGCTTAGAGCTTACTCTTCATCACCAGCTTTATTTATAGGATTTTGGGTCCAACTGCCCCAAAAGATGAGCAGAGGATCACCAAGGTGATAGGCCCCTCCCAAAGGCCAAAAAAAGAACAGGAGAGGGAAAAAAAGAAAAGAAGAAGAAACAGCAGTAAAACAACTGATATGCTGCTTAGCAGCGTCAATCAAAGCCGATTGCTGCTAAGCAGCGGAAAAACAAGCCTGACGGCCCAAAAAAACAAGGAATTTATGCTCCAACAGAGCCTCAAATCATTACAGGCAGATCCATTAAGCTATAAGTTATTGACAATCAACCACAACAAGCAGATCACTGTTGGTATCCACAGCATCCATCTATTCTATCTTCTATATCCAACTGATAAGCTACATAACAATCCAGGGGGATTTACCACTGGTAAATCCCTTGCTCAACACATAATTGACTCAATCACCAGATTTGAACCAGATATAATCATGCCGTAAGTTCTGATCCAATACACAGCAGTCTTGGTGCTATCTCCCGCCAATATATTCCAAGTTATTTTCTGTCAGTATATTGTTATCTATTTTCTGCCAGAAAATCCCAAGATTTATTTCCCAGCCAATCAAGTGGCCCACATATTCAACTAACCAGCATACACCAAGAAGCCAGCTGTGCAGGAAAGGCCTGGTCCTGCCTTCCACAAACCCTACACCACTTTTCACAACTAATTGGACTATCACAAGTCAGCTGAACAGGATCACAGCTAGGACCAGATGCCCAGGATCCTGACAAGAGGCATTCACACTGCACCCAGAGTGGTATTTAAGGTACCACTCAAGGGCCCAAAACAACAAACTTTATCACCTCTTTATCAGAAATCTTGTAGGCCAGCCAGGCTAGAGACTTTTTAAATAAAAGCATAATAAAGGTCAATTCCTATTCTTTGAGAAGTACTTGTAAAAAAGGACAGGTAGGATTTTATTCACAGGCCCCGACTAACAAATTAAGAGTCATAGTTGTGAACATAAGAGCTATCAACCCAGAAAGCTTTACACCCATCATAAAATATGGGTATCTTGCCACACAGTAAAGCTCTGAATGCATGATTCAATTGCAGCTGTGTGTTTCAGACTAATTATGAAGTCTCTCAATAAGAGAATAGTATAAATTTTACTTGCAAACCCACACTTGAAGTCACACTTACTTGATGCCTGACTGGTCTTTCCAATGATATCAGGGTCATTTTTTACTACAAATTATTAGTTAATCTTAACACCTATGGTATCAGTGAAGAGAATAAAAAACAGTTAGATGAAAGAAATGCAAAAAAAGATGTTTTTTGGTGCAATCCTGGTTGTATTGGCAAAATAATCCATGTTCTATCAGAAAGTCTCCAATTCCACTAATGGCTATGATTGCAGCCAAATTCTCATGTGGCTACTCAATGTCATGAATTTTGGCCACTTCAAGATTAAGAGTCTTCATCAGCCATCAGATGAAGAATGGTGCTCAGGTCATTAAGGCCATCCAAAAACAAGACCAAACTGCCTCAATCTACCTAAAAAGACAGACATATATGCACCTTAGAATGCTCTGTTATACAGCATAGAGGACATAGTCCAAAAATCCCAGATATTTAATGCTTTCAGTCTCAGGGTCCAGAAGCATACCATCTTGTTTGACTGTCAGTATGTGGCTGACCTTTTTCCCCATCTTGTATTTCATGTGAATAAAGATAGACAATCATAACCCAACCCATGCATTTATCTTGGGCCACAGCTGCCTACCAGCCAATCACAGTATTATCTGATGATAAATATTTCAAAATTTATTGTTTGTTCCTCCAAATAACATATTTTGGTCACTGTATCAGGAATCCAACCAATGACAGGTGGGCTGTCATTTTCTGGGATCAGACGGCCTGCAAGGCGGACAGGCAAAGCCCACCATACAATTGGGGCTAACCTAAAGAGGTATGAGAGAGATTTTTCTACCCAGGACCACAGGCCATTGGGTGGCACAATAGTGTCAATAACCCCTGTGAGGGTGATGTACACTATGCCAAACAGCTTACTGGTGTGATCAGATGGGAGTTCACAAGAAGACACAGACATTAGTTTTAAAGTAAAAAGTGGTTTCATGTTCAGGCAGTAAGCAGTTGGGTGGCTGTATCTGGGGGTTTCACTTATATGGGCCATGATTTTTTGGGCTATTATTGATTTGGAGGTGTATTATATATACTCAGGATTAGTGGAGTACTTGGCAGAATGTACTGAGCCAAAGAGAACACCAGTGTATTGTCAAAATTTGGGCGCTAAGAAAGGAGGGTTGTGAGGGTGAAAATTAAATTGAAAGATTACTGAGATGAAATAGGGTAATAATGGGTAAACCCAGTGTCTAATAACCTTTTGTCAGGAACTCAACCCACTGGGAACCAGTTTCCAAGATGATGGGCCAGGGCTGAAGGATTCATTCTGGTAAGGATAGTACCTATGGAAACAGACACCATTCCCATATAGAAAGACCCACTGAACAATCTGAATTGTCCCAAAAAGGGATTGAATCTTCTCAAAAAATAATAAGCACCAAGTTAATTAAGCAAGAAACCAGTGGCAAAAGGATGAAACAATGGAGGACCGTTTGCTACATAGTTTTTTTTTGTTTTTTAGCATGCTCCTCCTTGACAGAGGGAATGTCTAAGAGAACAGAGGGAGTATACCAGCAACCTGGGATGACCTGAATCCAATGCCTTTGAAATGAGAAGAAGGCTTAGTGCCAGAACCTGGTTTGGTCCCAACTGACACAGAAGCCTTGGAAATTTTCAAGAGGTTCAAGAAGATTGGACTCTCAAACCCAAGGAATTCCCAGCTGGGTAACTTGAGTAACTTAATGTTTAGTATAAAAGGATAGAAAATGGACTTTTTCAAATAAAAAAACACAAAATAATAGCATTTTGTAAGGTCTTGCCCAAATAAGTGCAAGGTTATAAAATAATGCATGAAGTGCATTAGGATTCAAATTCAAAAGGTATAAGAAAGTTGGGACTGTTTGGAGAAAAATCTTAACCAGTCCAGCAAGAAACTTATAATTAGATATGAAAGGTGTTATAGAATTGACAAATCCTAAACATAAGAGGTAAAATAAGGTATTGAGAAGAGATTTATGGTGTAACTGTGCTAAAAGCTGCAGTTAAAGGGGAAAGAAATTGGATTTTTTTGAATGTCTTTATTAAGAAGAGGAAGAAGGGTTTTATACCCGTTTACTAGGCCACAGGGGGTGGCATGTGGAAGAGAGTTTTATCTTGTTGCGCTAGGGGGTCCCATGACTGATCCTGTTAAGGTGACATAGGTGGATTCCTTGGCTAGGTACTTAGTGGCGCTATGACACAAGGTGGACATGGGAGATTGCCCTCACTGGGCAACAGGTCAAATTGAGTCAGTCAAATTCTTAATTGAATTGTTAGGAACTAGGCTCATTGTGACACCTTCCCCCCTTGGGCTCCAGGGACGGCTTCATCCAAGACGTCAGGGGGTAGGTTGTCAGGTGCCCTGGCCCCATACTGCTCAAGTTGTTGTGCGGTTGCCGGAATGATACTTTCTTGTTGTTTAATCCTAGCCTTGAAGAGGCGTAACTGGTTGTGATGCATCACCTTGTCCTTGCATCTTTTTCCTAAGGCTTGGACAAGGTAGGTATTGTTTGGGTAGACCTGGAGGATGATGGCTGGGCCCACTTTCTCAGGTTAAAGCTTGGATTTATCTGGATTTAGGACCCAGACTTCATCACCTGTCTCAAATTGCTGAAGGAGGGGACGCTCCATAGCTTTCACTTGTTTGGCCTCCCTCTCTGGTTGTGTGGACTGTATGGCAGCTATTTGGGGGTCATCTCTACTTGGTAACTTGGTGGGTACAATCAGACAGGCAACATTGTTGCTGATTTTAATCTTGGGCTTGGTGCCAAAGACCATCTTGTAGGGGCTATACCCTGTTGCAGCATTGCACCGTACCTGGCATACC
>CAKOGF010000337.1:0-11481 GCA_933228935.1 Pemphredon lugubris
TTTGAAAGTTTCTAAGAATATATTTGAGATAGCTTGTACTTTAAAATCACATGATTATATAAGAGAAACAAAAAGATTTGAAGATGCTAGTGTTGTATGGGAAAAGTTCACAAAGTTGAGCGGCTTACTAGAGAGTGTATTTCAAATAGAGTGATTAGTCTTTGAAAAACAACAACTTATTTTTTCTAATACAAACTAAGAATATTTATGATGAGCCAAAAATAGGGCAATAGTATTTATAGCTTTGGGGCTGCTATTACTCTCCCATGCAACTCATTATAATTACTTTTAGTCTGTTAGTTAAATTAAAATATTCTCAGAAATGTTGAAAGTTGTAGATATAATCCTATATAATGATGAATTGTCTTTAAAAGTTTCATATAATCTAAAAATCAGTTAAAGCTTTGTAATTCAACTATAATTTACACAATTTGAATAAATTAATGCAATATTAATGTAATCAAGTTATTAAATATTTAATCTAGCACCTAGGCATAACAAAGAAAATAATGACTCAGTTATCCACCAAGATATGGTTCTTTTAGGTTTTTTTTGCTCTATGCCCATAGAAAATTTTAACAAAAAAAATCAAGTCTAGGTCTTGGACTTTATGTTACAGTTGTAACAGCCCCCGCTGCAGGCGGTGGGACTTCACCTGCATCCTTCACTTGCTTGCCAAAGCAAACAGTGGCAGGACGGGTGCAGGTACCCTCCCACTGCCACCTGCCAAGCTGGTGGGGCCCAATTTGGGCCCCAAAAGCTATGCAGAGGCAGTGGAGGGTACTACTGCCCCAGTTGGCACTGGGTCAGCTATTTTTAGCTGCCCAGTGCCAAAATTGTCGTTGGATCCCAAAGGGGGCAATGATAATTCCCTTATTGGATTCTTGGGTTTGAAAAGCCAAACATCAACCCTCTCCAACTTGACAGTCATTCCCAAAATGGGAAATTAATTGACTGCCAAACCAGCTTCCCTGCAGACAGCCCCCAGACCACTAATGAGAATAAAGCAACTGATAAGCTTGCTGAAGACCAAACCCAAGTTCTTGAGAATGGTCACAAAGGTGACCAAAAAGCCAACCAAAAGTCAGAAGAGCCTGTAGCCAAACTTGCCAGCCAGATAGCTGAGGAAGGGCCAGATAAGACCCTCACTGACAGGTATAAAGCCAAGATGGCTGCCCAATAATCCAGTATTGTCATCCTTATCAAATAAAGTTTTTGTTAAGAACCTTTGGTTCACCAACATTTTACTCTATTTGTTTCTAGTACTATTTCATTACCAGACTCCCAGCCTGCAGACCATCCAGCAAGAAAAAGCCCCAAGGACTGTCAAGCAACCCAGGTACCTATGAGTACTACCGCCCTTCTGATGGCCCCTTTGGACCTGTATGCTTCACTGAGTACTGTGACCACACGGCAGTCACTTGGTCAAATTGGTTAATAAAATCCCCCATATATTTAATTTGTTAAGCATAATGTTATAATTGATATTTTCTTCTTTCCTAGGTAGAAAAGATGAAGGGAATATCACTTATAAGATCATGTGTTGTTTGAGAGATAGTGTAAGGCCTTGCCCATATGAGTGCAAGGTTATATACCAAAGCATGTAAAGCGTTTGGATTCAAGTTTAATAAGTATAGGAAGGTAGGAATTGTCTGTAAACATAATTTTAACAAGCCAGCTAAAAGCCTATATTGAGTAACAAATGGAGTGATTGAGTGAAATAAGCCTAAAGTAATTAGATAGCCTAAGGTATTCATCAGGGTTCTATTTGTTACAAAAAGTACATCAATATAAGGATAATCCCCATAAGGATATTGGAACATATAATTGTGAAATTGGTTCTTTAAATTTAGTAATGCTGAAACTAAGGTCTCAGCATGACCCTGGACTAAATTCATGGTAAAAACTACCAAACTCTAACTATTGTCTTTTTAAGATGAGCAATTCCTTTCTTTCTAAAAATGAATAAAAAACCAAGACAAAGAGAAGAAGATAGAAATAAGAAAAATTGAAGCAAGGGGAAATACAAGAATTTTGGCTTGTAGAAGCCTACTCTTCTCAGCAGTTTATATAGTGAATAATCCAGATTAAACCCTTATTTAAAAGGTTCCAAAACAGATAAGCAAGACTTAAAACCTCGGAAAAACAAGTGAGGAGGACAATAGGAGTGACCAATGATTTACGTTGAGAAGAGAGTGCATCATAAATATATAGAAAAATATATTAAGAATAAAACAAGATCCAACACTTAGTAGCAATCTGACGTAACATCAAGGATCCAAGAAGCAGAATAAACTCAGGTAAAAGTATTAAAACTACTAACCAAAAATCCTAGGCATGAGAGATAGGTTGACCTAGGTGGTCAAAAAAGCCACCAAGGTGGTGTTCTCTGTGAAAATACCTAGGAATTAATTGGAAGGTGATGATTAAAGGTATTGGCTAACTGTTTTGGTTTGAAACAGTGAGACTAAGTGTCTCCAGGGTTGTCAATTAAACCGGGAAGGTTTTTTTAATGGGTGCATGGCTATAATTGACAGAAAGTCAATTATAGAGTACAAATAATGGCTTGACTATGTCAAGATTTAGACAAGGGTGTCTTAATTGGGTGGTTTCTTGGTTCCTAGGTGAAACTGAGGATAGGGATCCTGAGATAAGGAATCTCTTTAGGTCACTATATTTGGAGCGGTAAACACCTCAAATACAAGGGAACAATGTCCCACATATTAAATCATGTGATTCAGGGATATAACAAGATCAATTTTTAGGAATAAGAATATGGTGGTCTTTATAGATTGGTTTTGATTAGTTGACATGGTATGTCACCATTCAAGGTTGAAAATTAGGATCAGATTTCCCTGGAGAGGGGTTTTTAGCATAGGAAATACCAGAAGTTGGTATAAAAAGATTGGAAAAAACTCTTTAATAAAATATATCATAATGACAGTTGTCGCTTTCCCCTTATCTTTATTTTTAACTTTATGAATTCTTCTTTTGATTGGTCCAAGGCTAAGTTCAACCTTTTCAAGGTGGAAGTCAGTGGTCTCTGTAAAGAGGTCCCCTCCTTGTGTTGAAGGAGTCATGGGGTGCTCTGGAGGTGTGCCAGACTTTGCCAGAGGAGTTGTTGGGTGAGGTGAAAACTGCTTACAGGGAATTGTTTGAGGACTATTTTCAGCAATCAGGAACCCCATCTTTGGAAAATTGGGTGTTTGTGTGAGATGCACATAACCTGTTTCTTGTCTTTGATGAGATACTTGTTTGGTTTAAGGTTACCTTAGAGCAGGAACAGGAGAGTAGTGATCAAAAGGAGGAGGCAGCCATGAAGTTAGTAACTAAGTTGAAGGAGGATTTACTACAGTTCTCTAAAAATAATTTGGAGTTAAATCAATGAATTGCCTGGTTAGAGACAGAGCTTGCCAAAGATCAACTACAACATATGGAAAGCGGAAAGAGTCAGGATGGGTTTAGCAAAGCAGGTTGGCAGACCCTGATACCTCCACAAGTACCCACCCAACCCAAACCACAAACAGTGGGAATTGAAAGACTTGCTTTGATACCAACAACCAGGAGAAGTCCAAAATTCCCAACACCTGGTTTGAGACAGAAAAAACATCACTGTCTATTCCCTCATCTTCAATAGAAAGTACAACAACCCCCACACCTATCTCATTCCAATGGAACCACCACCAACTCCCAAGCCAATGACCAACCTGCCACCCATTCCCAATTCCACAGACCAGAGCAATCAGTTCCTTGGTGTGCTGTATTTAGCACTCACTGGACTGATAGACTCTTCCTTGCCTGTGTCTGGACCTTGGGCTATGGTAGGAAAGGCTGTATCCTCCTTGGTAAAGTTAGGACCCATCATCTGGTGGGCCTTGCCTGCTTCCACCTCCTCCCCACCAACCCAGCGGGATCAAGAGCAGCAGGCTTGGTTTCCTGACACTATAAGAAAAGCCCAATTTCAGCACTTGAAGCTGTATCTCAGCGTGCTAAACAGTTAAAAACATCAAATTTGGTACCATTGTGTTCAAAATTGCATAGAAAATTCATCTAGGTACTCTAGATTTTATGAAAACTATTATATCAAGCTTTAATAGAATTAAAGCTAGTTTTCTCCACTTAATCTTAATTTGAAGGATACAACCTAAGCAAGGACAGATCTAAAATAATCTACAGCCACTTGGATCTGGTAGTTCAGCCAATCAAATCAAGTTATGCAGTCAAACAGAAATTCCAATTGACTCAAATTTAAAAATTCAATCAATAATTACAATTTTATTCAAGTCTGAGTGGCTTAGATTTTCAGTTTGCACAATTTAAGCCACATTCCATTGGATTCAAACATCATGCTTCCTAGGAGAAAGTAAAGGATTTCATGTAAGGATGAGCCAAATTGAGCTTTTGGATTGGCCATTGGCTTTAATTATAAATTTTATGATTCCAGCAATTCAATTGGATTCCTTATAGCTTGAGTGCACTCAAGGTGACATTACAGACAGACAGACTTGCTTTTATATATATTAATTATTGTATATTATCCTAAAAATAATTATGCTACAGATTTTCAAAAATATTTTTTTATCACAAGGTAACACTAATATTTTACCAAAAAGAGCTAATTTACAAGAAACTAATATATATAATGTATGTTTTTTACTGTAGATATATCACAGGATTTTTAAGTAATTAAATAATGTAAAAAAGGGGTGTGAAGATTTCAGTTGTGTGATAGGTCTGGGTTTGGGTCTGGACTGAAGAGCTAGAGGAAAAGGCAAAGGGGGGATGTATATTTGGGCAGGGACTAACAAAAATTGGTTGAAGGTACAACTAATAGAGTTTGGAATAATTCTTGTTAGATAATGCCATAATTGATTGGTAAAAAACTGTGACCTGGGATGAGATGCATGGCTCAGGTTTGAATTTACTATCCTTATTCACAAGGAAGTCAAGCTGGGTAAAAGATCAGTAATATAATGATAGTCAAATAGGGAGTAATGGGCTTGTATCCAAAGCTGCAGAGAATTGAATGTCTTGGGTTTTTTCTAGAACATATCTACTATGTTGAAGAAAAGCACATCCCAAAGATCATGTCCACATGACCTGCTGGGTAGATTAAGGTCATGAGTTCTTGTTTTTATATAGCCTTTATCACATGTGTGCCTTTCTTCATTGAGTGGAAGATAAAGACTTTTAATCTTGGATTGGCGGAATCCCAGGCACCAAGTAGCCTGACTAGAATTTGGCTATAATCATATACATTAGTGTATTAAGAGATAGTCTAATAGAAGGTGGAATTCTTATGAGATATGATCAGAAGTACATGAATAAGTTTCCCCTTTTTAAACTTCTTTTGTCCATCAGTCTTGTTATTCTCTCAGATGACACCATATTTATGAACAGTTACAGATAATTTTTTAGTATAAAATGAACACAACAAACTCATAAAGATTAGTTAGGTACCAAGTAAGTGTGGCTACAATTGTGGTTTCACAAGGAGAATTTACACTGTCTTTTAATTGGTTGCTTTTGTGATTGGTCAAAAACAGACAGCTGTAATTAAAGCATGTATCAAGAGTTGTACCATGCAGCAGAATAACCATATGCCATGATGGGCAAGGTGTTTTATGCCCTGATTCAAGAGGAGCTTGGAGTTTCTCTGGAGCATGTCCATGATCAGAGAGTATTCCTGTTACAGAAGAACACCAAATGATGGGGATAACATGGTCTCATAAAACCCAAAATCAAAGCCAGAAGGCTGCCAAACCTTTAAAAATGCTAGACAACTTAAATTTTGTCATAGACAAAAAGTGGGTTAAAGCTGGAGTGGCTCAGTTGCCCCTCAAAATTCTGGATCTGCCCCCCTTTGCGCCCACTAATTATGATAAATTAGTCACACAATATTCATTGCCTAAGGAGTATAGTGCTTGACCCATTGGTTGCCAATTTTTTTTTCAAATTATGACATCATTGATGCAAATTCAAGAGCAGGCCATTGAGGTGCTGAAAATATTCCCAATGGCCAATCAGAAGCTGCAAATCATCTCACCCCAACCTGAATTCCCTTATAACTCTCTCAATTCTCACACTAGAAACTTTTTTCTAGATAGCTTATTATCCCTCACCAAAGAAATAAAGAAAATAAAGAAAGTATTCTCTCATGCTAGATTATCTTGGCCTACTGGCCCCAGTGGTAGACAGTCTGTCTTCTGTGCTGTTCCAGTATGCTACCACTTTGTTAGCAGTGCCTTGGCCTGTCCTCCACCTGGCATCTCTATCCTCTACAATTTCTGATTTTCCATTACAGTTGCTTTTCTTGACTTTGATTTTGATTGTTGCCTTACACTCCACAGATTGTGGTGCAAGATTAGTGAGCCCCTCCACCCAATTTGGCTTAGTGTTGTTAAAACAGTTGAAAATTTGTTTATTTTATCCTCATTGTTTTTCTCTTAATAGCTCTACTTGCCACCTGGCCCTTACAATGCCTCTGTGATATATGACTCTTGTGTGGCCTTTGGCTTTTTTGTACCAACAACATTCTCTTAGAACATATACTTTTTGTATTACTGCATTATGGTTGTTTTGAAAATAATGGTCTGGCTTGCAGTTTCATCACAATTCAGGCTACATTGATTGAGTGCCATAATATTTTTAGGATTTTTTGGTGATAATTTGCTGCTTGGACCTAGGAGCTACACTGGGTGCAGGATTACTGGCTACAGATTAAGCCAGTTGTCCAACAATAGTTGATTTTACCAGAATAAATTCACTGCTTTAGGTGGTTATTTGCTTCTATCATGCATGGAATTAAGAAGAGAGAACTGATTTGAGTTAGTTTTTAGGTAGGCCTAAACAGAACAGACCCAGATGACCCTGGAGAAAAGTCAAAATATTCCTCTTCATTGCCCAAATCAAAGATATGTATATATACTGGGGCTTCAATGTACTGGATTTATTCTACACTGACTATAAAATGTTCAGCATACTTCTAGCCAATTAAAAAAATTGGTACACTTGAATAAGTCAAACTTATGGAAATTAAAAATGGCAAAATAAAATGGTAGAAAGTCAAATTGACACCCAAATCAAATTACTATTAGAGACATGAAAATTGAAAACGTCCAAATTGAAATTTTAAAAACAAAAATATAGTACAACGCTTTCTTTTAAATTATTTTTTTATAAAATAAAATTAAAACTTATCATAAAGTTAAATAATAAACTTGATTTTAATATTAGATATATTTTATTAATTAATTACATATTATGATATTTAGAATTTTATTAAATACATAAAGATGATTTGAAAGATATAATACAGCTAAATGAATATTTCAATAAAATAATAAATAAAATAAACGTTATACTCATAATAATAAATTAATAAAAAGTTAAAGTAATCCTATATATGATTAAATCTTTTAAAATCAACCAAATATTATTATTACTTATATATATCAGCCAGAAGAAGTAAATTAAATTTAATAAACATATTTTTATGTTAAATATTTTAGATAATAATATTAGCATATTTTAATATTTATTTGTGTAATTAATATAAGTAAATAAAATTTTAATGTTAGAGCTTTTGTTTCAATTTATTTGATTAATAATCATTTGATATGCATTAATATTTAATTTTATCTGCTTGTGTTTATGAAGGGTTTAATTTTCTGGAATAAGATTTTTATGTTTTGATTTAAATTTATGAATAAATTAATATTTTAAATTCAAAAAATGATTAACTATGAGCTAATCAAGTCAATTTGCCTGAGATTTGCCTTTACATAATTTGACTTTCTATTCATATAAAAATATAGTAAAAATTTAAATAAAAATAACTTAATTTTATTTTTTCCCTGGGTTTGAGGCCCAGCAAAAACAAGTGCCCAAACCAAAAATCCTTTGCTTTAAGCGTTTTGCTTTATCCAAGTGTACCAAAAAATTACCATCACTTGAAAACCCTATTTTAGAATAAAAGTTAATCTAAAATCACTAGAAAAAGAAGGATGAATTTATTGAAATTACATATATCAACTTGGGTAGCTCAGATAACCACCATAGTCAAATACAGATCCATGAAAATTCATAAAATGCCTCTATTTTCAAATTAGATTATATGTGTCAGGACCTGGCCTGACAGCTTTAGTAAATAGTTTAGTTGTTTTATGATTCTAGCAAATAGCCTGAATTCATGCTGTCAAAATGGTGTATTGAACTCCTTTCTAGCTGCCCTAGACCCTGACTTATGGGCAATAATTGGTCCAATTGCCAAAATACATCAAACCCAGACCAATAAGGGTCATAGAACTGGTCAACAAACGCTGAAAATCAATCCAATCATAAATCCACAATGCCTGAATCAATCAGAACGGCCAAACACTCATTGGAAAGCCATTGATGAGGAAAATTCAATTGCACTAAAATTAAAACATAGATCAAATATTCCTGAGAAGTTGAAGCTTTACAATTGGAATATGAGTAAAACTGGTCATGAGACATTCTATATTCCAAGAAACTCTTCTACCAAGAAGTATCTCCAAGAGTCAAGAAAGATCCAGAAGAATCCTGAAGAATCCTGGAAAGGGGATAAAATACCCTTATCTTCCCCACTTCACATTGTGATCATTTTTAATCTTGCCCAATAGTAAAGCACAAGTTTTAACCAAGTTTGATTCATTATCAAGATCGCTATAGGGAAATGAACCCCCATCAGGATCTCCTGGGCCTTGAAAATCTGTGATTTATTGCTGTAGAATTTTTTTATTATATTTTAGGATGCAATCAAAGCACATCTTGTGTAACTCTGTTTTTTTTGTATTTAAGATATTTTACTATGAGGTTGCTTTGAAATTATTCTTGATGTTTAATTAATATGCTATCTAATTGTAATTTATGGTGTATTATATTGCATGCCCAAACAGCCTCAACCCATCTTATTTATTTTACTGAGTTTTTATTTGTGATTTGAGTTAAATTGCTATGTTTTTGATTTAATTTATTTGCTTTTATCAAGTGCTATTATGTTCTGTGCCTAGCCTTTCACTGTTAATCCCTTATTTTTGTACTATTTACAGCCTTGAACTTCCACAATTTGTAATTAATTTGTGTTTGAGTTCATTCTGTTTAAGTCTGAATCATTTTTACTAATTCTCACAGATTTGGTAGCTAATATAGAATTATGGTCCATATTCACAAGAATTTAAAAGCTAACCAAAGCTGTGGTTAAAAATACTCTTGGGAAATTTTTCAAAGTTGAACTTGAGGCTCAGAAAAATAATTAATGTTAATCAAAGAACTAATAGATATAAAGTATGAGATATTAACAGAGATTCCTCAGTGTAGAACTCAGTAAAATTTGAGAATGGGGAGGCTTCTAGCTCAACTCTGGACAAAAAAATTTCAATAATTGGACAACATTAAATCCACATTGGGAGAGCCAGAAATCACAAATTGGGGAACATGTTCTGAACAAACAGAAATAAATATATTTAAAATGAGATTTACTGCCATGTAATGCAAAAGCTCAAGCAGAGGATTCATGATTAAACTAATTTTGGGAGTAGTTGGTTTTTATTTAATAAGTTGGTTTAACTTCAAAGAAGGGCTCAACTTTTCAAAGTTAATTAAAAACAAAAGCCCTGTATATAACTAAAAAGCTGACTAAGCTTTTCAATCCATTGCTCAATAGTATCTAAATAATCAAGCAGTCTTTTTCTTCATCACTTTTATTTATACTGTATCCATTTACCAAATAACTCATTTATACTTAATTTGTGAGATCTATCCTTATAAATGATAAATTATTACTTAATCTTAAAGTTATGTTAACTTAATTTGACTAATTTTAACTTAATTGACGAATTAATAACTTGAATTGGAGTGATGTGATCTAATTTTGTTCAATAATTTGATTTGAATATTTTGAATATGTTAACTTCAGTGTTGGCTTTCTTAACCTGCAGCTTTCTGATAAGGAAAACTTTGCCTGTCACCGTGGAAACTAATGTGACAATATGAGATTTTTTAGTTAGATAATAAATGTCATAAATTTGAACTGGCATAAAAATTCCCATGATATAATTTTGTTATGTAAACCAAGTTAAATAAACAGTTTTTTAATCATACACAGAGTGAATTGATAAAAATGCTTTATTTCTGAGATACCTTAATTTAAATTTATAGTTATAAAATAGCTTTTTCAGGTATTTGATTTTTTAAACACAAAATTTATATGAAAAGTAATCCAATGTGAAGCTATTTTATCTGCCTTTTTGAGATGAGGTAGGCTAACTATAAATTAAGAATATAGTAATAATCATGATGATAGTTTTAGACTATCTGCAAGCATTAGATATGTGCAAGATCAGGGTTAAATTTTGTCTTATTCAAGTGATAATAATCTTGATAAAGTTGAATCATTGCTTTATTTGGATAAACATCACAACCTTATAGTTGTATAAATATATTTGATTTGGCAAATAAATATTTTAACTTCATATGTGTATACTGTGATGTTATAAATTTGGTAATTTTGGTTTTTGAAATATTTTCAAGGCTTTGTCATGTTCAATTTTGGCTGAAAGGCATGTTATTCTGAAATTATTGTTACCTGAATTTTTGTATCAGCCTAAATAGACAATACTTAAGTTGGTGATGCTATTTTGAGACTCACAAAAGTTTTTAAATAATTAGTTTTTGATTTAGGTAAGAGAGAACAATTATAGTTATTTATAGTACTGTTAGATATATACTTCTCAGAAGTATATAAATCAAATAAAAGAGAAGTTTGAAGAGAGAAAATAGCTATCTTTATTGAGAAATGTGATAAACCTTATATAGCTTGATATTGCATCATGTATGTTCATGTAGATCAAGGTAGTCATGTGCTTCAGGAAAAGGTTTTGTCTTGATATTAATTATGGAAGTAATATGAGTGGAATCAGGATTTGTGACTGATTCTATCCAGATGGATTGAACTGAGGAAGCTTGGGGAATTCTTTGCCCAAGAGGCAGTAATCAAAGATGTTGTGACAGTGCAGTGAATTTAATCAACTGGTGATTAAATATTTCACTATCTCAACTGAGGACCTACAACATACATGACAATGACTCATGTTAAATTGGGGATGTTATATGAGCTTTACCACAATAGGCCTTCCTCTACAGGCATTGTCTAGCTATTAGTAGCTTTTAAATCTTGATGTAAAGCTAAATTGATTAACAAGGCAACATCAAATAAGATCATTGCATCAAAGCAGAACAGTACCAACCTTATCTCCAGCTATGTCATGGAGGATACCAGTATTAATCTAAATTATTTGTCATTACAAATGATAAACAAATCTTAGCCAATTCTTTGCTTCCTTCTGAGTTCTATTTTTTAGCTTTCCCAACTTACTGAACCCAAATAGATTCAGTTGTGATAATACTATGTGTGTATCTGCTCAATATAAATAATAGGGCTGTGAGGGTTGGTTTCAG
>CAKOGF010000338.1:0-11474 GCA_933228935.1 Pemphredon lugubris
TGAGAAGATTGAGAAGTGCATGCTCCAATTATCTAGGACTACTCTCTTTATATAGCACTCAAATAAGAGCGCTTGGTTTATAAAGGGTAATCAGTTATTTTTAGATTCAATATTACTGATTTAAACTACTTATGACAACAGCTTAATCCCTTTCTGATATTTTAAACCACTCGAAGCACAGGAATGAAACGTCCCTGGCCATCAATAATAATGATTCAACTCTGGAACTTGGGGAAAGTAAACATAAACAATAGTTAACGCCTTATAGGATTCTTCTATGATTTATTTTAATTGCTAGCAAGGATGAGATAATAGATCGTTTATAAGGCTTGGTAATCACAAGTATTAATATACGTGTACAATCCTTTATATAGTGAATCCATCAATCAACACTATTCCAACTCTATCCAATGATAAAATTGAGCTGATATCGGATTTAAATTTACTTCATTCTGATCATCCAGCTGAACTAGGAGAGGCAATTATATAATTAGCTGTATACCAGCATCAATCCAGAAGTGGATTTTGTTTTAAGTCCTTTTTGAAAACAATTTTTTGAAAAGTATTACAATCTAATCTTGGACTATACTGAGCCAGCTTTGGTGTTTTTTAACTAAGCTTAAAGAAAAAGCACATAGCAGATAGTGTACCAGGTCTAGGGTTGGGATAGTGCAGCAGTTGGGTAAACACAGAGTCAAAACCCCATTTTTCATGTTTTAAATCAGGTTACAATCTGTGTGGATCTTTTTAAAACTTCTGAACAAAGTCAAAAGTGAGCCTCACTCTATTGTGTAGGTCACAAAATATAAAATGAAGATAGTTTTTAAAGATAAAACATATGATATCATTTGGTGCAAGACACATGATGTAAAATTAAATAGTTTCAGACCTTGAAGTTATATTTTTTAAACTATAGCTTATTAAAAAATTAACCATTAATATATCACATTAATAGTTTTAATTAGATTGCAAGTTAGTATAGTAATTTATAGCTTAATACTTTCATATTTAACCATATAAAACTACACAAAGCCAAAATAAATAGCTAACATGAAACTAAACAATACAATTGATCACAACACAAAACTAACAAAGATTTTACTCACTTACAGTACAATTTATGCAGGTTGTTATGTGACTCTTAAAGCAGATACCAAGATGTGGCAGTTACAATTATGATTTACCCCCAAAGTCACAAAAAATGCATTAAGTTTGATATAATATAAAGGTCACAAAATAGTTTTCAGCCAACTTTTTTTAAAAAAAAATTGTATCTATGTAAATCTTGAATGCAGCATAAATTGTGACAATTCAGTGCCTTTTTATAACTTAAACCAGGTTTACTACAGTGTCAGGAATTCTTAGTTTTATGGTTGAATAAACCATCATATTCTCAAATGACATTGTCTATTATCACAACAGTTGCACCCCATCAGTAGGGCTTGATAAAGTGCTAAGCCAATTTGGTGATAGATTTGAAATAATCAACTAGGCAGCCAACTAAGCTTCCTTGTTCTGAGAACAACCAAGATTGTGTTGAGAGAGCCAATTGGCTAGACAATGATCTTGATGAACAGGGTCCCGGCCAAACTTAGGTTTGGAATCTCAGGCAAGATTCAGATTGTTAATCTAATGATGGATGAATGAGGTGCTGCTGGGCCCTTGTCCCACAATCCAGACTTGACTCAGGTATCTGCCAGGCTTGTGTTTAATCAATTTTAGTTATGAACAGGTCCTATCAGCACCCTGATACCCAGGCTGTAAAGTAAAGTCAAAATAATATAGTATTGGGATCTCATGTCATGCACAACATAGATGCCTAACTCTAGAGGTTGTAATCAGCAGTCTGAGGAACCAAGGGCTGTCCAATAAGAGTTATAAGTGTCATATAATAATCCTGGAAAGAGGGTCATTCATGCTATGAATAGTGCTCTCCTAATTAGATATTGAGCAGAATTCAACACATCAAGAATATAGGACTAAAACCTCTATTACAGAAGAGTATCACTACTAAAGAAATCAGTAGTCAGAGTATTAAAGTATTGAACAAGGCCTTATCAATACTTGCAGGAGAAGTGTTTCTCCCCCCAAGCTGGACAAAGAACTGCCAGCCTACTGTAACCTGACCCCAACTGGTAGCCCTGATTTGTCCTTAAACAATCTCAACTTCCAATCCCAGTTTAATACATTAACAAAAATATCTTTAAAGATGCAAAATCTTGATATACAGCCTTATCTTATAAAATTAATCTGGGCTTAAAACTTTTTTAAAAACTTTCAAACAAAATACTTTCAACTTATTATTTAGTAAAATAAATCTTTATCTGCCTATAAAAAACTTTTTAAACTATAAAGACAAGAAAAAATCTGTCATTTATATTTACAGACAACTTTTCTGATTAAAAGCTTTCAATTAGTACCCCAAGATTTCTTGTATAAAACTGTTAAGAGTAAACAATGAAGAAAAATAGTATGATAATTATTGTAACATTAAATCACTTTACTATAAGTAAGAAAAAACAGTAGGCTACACCATCTCAAAAATGTCATCCTGAATTACACCATCTTGAATTATTTTCAAGAGGGAATTTTTTACATGTGATATGTTGAAAGCCAAAAAAATAAACTATAATATAGTTAAATTTTGATTATAAATTTATATTGTGCCATCTCAAAACTATGGCATTGCAGTTTTGTCATTACAATTAAATTAATAAAAGCTAATTCAACTAAATTTATTTACATAATAAACTTCATAGTACAGGGCCTGTTTACACTATCTCAAAATTATGTCATCTTGAGTCACGCCATCTATTTTCAAATAAATTAAGCCCACATGAGCACTAAAATAAAGCATATTCCATAGCAATACCCAATGATCCATGGTATTAACCAATGAAAATAATAGAAATATGAGCCTAAATCAGTACTAATATATTATTTCTAATAATAGAACCATATATCTATTCATTTAAACCATATTTTCTATATGTAATTTATTGCTTATCTGTACATACACATGTTTACTTTAGGCTCAGGAATAAAATAAATTACTAGTGAGTTTTATATTAAATTTGTGAATTGTGCCATCTCAATTTACACAATCTCAATTTTCATTGGGTTTTGTACAACCCAATCACTTTCACTTACATAATTTACTGGATGAAATAAGCTTAAATTATATATGTAACAATAATACATCATTTTGAATTCTTTATCTCAATTCTTGGTCTCAACACTATAAAAATATTCTTTCATGCTTAAATTTACTTATCTAAATGTTGTAATAAATCATAAGAAAATCAACAAATATATATTTTCTGACTTTCTCTAAACAACTGGGTACTTTTTAAACCCAGTTGTAAAGCTATTTTTTATGAAATTTATATTTAAACTTTAGAACATTTGCTATAGCACCAGTTCAAATTTATTAACTTAAAATAAAAATATATAAAAAAATCCCTATATTTTTGGCATACACCATCACAACTACGGCATTTTGAAAACACCATCTCAAATGCCAGTTTTTACTAAATATTATAGTTTTTTACATACTTTTGCCCATAGAGAAAGATTCTATTTTAAATAGTAAAAAACCATTTGAATCTTAAGACATAATACTTCTTATCTTTCTCTACAACATTATGTAATAAAAAATTATATTTTTTATACTGACAACTATTTATTTTTTGCTTTGAAAATTGGCCCTAATTATAACTTTTTGATACTAATTGACATTTAGATGCCGTCCAAGTCCACTTTCAAAGCTGCTTCCAAGGCCTCCAAAGACAATACCCCCCCAAAAAAATATCAAGACATTCCCAAAGAAGCATCCTGCTAAGTCTAAAAGACCTACCAAGACCGCCACACCCTCACCTGAACCAGAGAAACCCAGTTCTATCTCTCCCACTCCCCTTTTGTGTACTCTCCTTCCAACCCCCAAGAGAAGTTCAACTTCAGTCACAGCTCTAATATCACTTTAGAGCCTGAACAAGAAGAAGACCAGCATCCTGAGCCTGGCGCTCCTCTTGATGCTGATATTAAAGTGTGGAATATCCACACTATTGGCAACATCTGTAACAGGCATGGCACATCTGTTGTCCCCATCACCTACCCCAAAGCATCCCCCATAATGACCAAGAAGGATGGCGCTGGATTTATCTATAAGAGGTACATCTTCAGCTGCAATGACAAGAAGAAGCCTCTCTGTCAGCATCACTTCAAGTGTGAGAGCCTTGGCTGTCCTGCCTGCCTCACTACTTATGGCTTTACCTGATTTTAGGCACTCACAGTTGACCATGACTGTGCTGAGCCATTTGATGTCTTGCACTAGCTTATACGCTGGTACTTCTGCCAAGTCCTCCCACCCACCAAGGATAAAACCTCAACTGAGGTTGTCAACAAAGCCCTCCTCCACCTCAACAACTCTCAACTTGTCTCTGTTGGTGATGCAAGAAAGTTGCAGTGGTACTTCACAGACCAGAGATATGCTCTGAGCACAGAGAGAGTCAGTGTCACTTCTATTGATAAGTTTATCTTTACTACTGAGCAGAAGCTGTTGAAGGATGGAGAGTGGTTCCTCCTTCATAATTATAGTATTGATACAAAGAAGTGCATTATCTGCTTTGCCACCAGTCAGGATATTCAAAATCTACTGATGTGCACCACCTGGCTAGCTGACAGGACCTTCTCTACCTGCCCCAAGCTCTTCAGTCAGCTCTGGAACATTCACGGACAGGTAGGCAACCTAGTCCTTCCCCTGGTGTTCTATCTCCTCCCCAACAAGAAGCAGGACACTTATGTTTGTGCCCTGACCATCCTCAAGAGTAAACTGGATGAAATCATCCCAACATTTGAGAAGCCACCCAAAGAGACCAGAGGACAAAAGAAGAAAACCCCCTCCCAGGAAGAATAAGAAGCCCCCAGAAAGGAAGCTGAGAGCATGCCCTACCACAATCACCTTGTGGTTGACTTTGAGCAAGTCCAGGCTAATGCCTTTGTCAAGGTTTTCAAGAGCTCCCCCCAGGGATGTTATTTCCACTTCTGCCAAGCCCTCTGCCGCCACCTCTAAAAGGTCCCTGCTCTTAATAAGCTCATCAATGCTGATGGTACCCATGAGGCAAAAAATGTCTTTAATTGCTTTGCTGCCCTAGCTCTAGTGATGAAAGAGGAGTTAAATGCCTTCTATGACGCGCTGATGCGCTATCCCTACATCACTGCCAACCAGGAAACCTTTGGTCCCTTTATTGAGTACTTTGAAACTCAATGGATTGGAGTCTTTCAAGGAGCGCGCTGGATCAGAAAGGGGGGTGATAACATTAGCTGGAACTGCTTCAAACAATTTAAGAATGGCCTGATCAAGACCACCTCTTTCCTTGAAGGGTGGCATAGCCAGTTTGCTACCAGAGTGTGGGTCAAGAAGCCTAAGTTCAACAATATCATGGCCCACTTGAAGATCCAACAGTCCATCTCTGCCCGCCAGTTCAAGACTGGGATGAGAATGAAGAATGACCCCCCAAGCAGACTAAGGCTGTGGTCAATTACCAAGACATCAGCAAGGTAGTGCTCAAGTACTATGCCAATAATAGAAAACTTGAGTACCTTCAGTCTATCTCTGTTGCTTTATCAAAGAATGTTTAATTGCTTTTGCTAATAAAATACTTATTCTGCTATTGTTTTTTTGCTTATTCTTAATATTACATATATATAATAATTACTAGCATAGTCTAGATATAATATATAGCTTAATTTGCAATAATAAGGCTAAAGAAGCCTTTTTGGCTTTTTTGAATTTGGTGCTTTACATTGCAATGTTAACTGAAATTAACCTCCTTTTTCATTGCAGATTTGGAATCCTGAGGTTCTTTTTAGTCTAACCTTGATATATTTTTATATTTTTCTGTTTTGAATTTTTTCTTTGATATTGTTTTTTGCTATTTGAAATGCTGTTTTCAAGATGCCATTTTACTATAATTTTGAGATAGCATAATTCAAAATACCATATTTGAAATGCCATTTTGAGATGTCATCTTTATTATATATTCAAGATGGCATAATCTGATATGCCATTTTCAATATGCTGTTGCCTACCAAAAATACTGGGTATTGATCCTGACTGGGATTGTTCTTATTGAAGGGAAAAGGATTTATAAAATTTAAGTAGCATTTAATTTCACAAAACCTGGTTGGTAAGCGTTTAAACCTAGAAGGTTTTGGGCTCGCATTGGAGAAACTGGCCAGTCTTGCGGCAGCGGTAATCTTCACATTCACATTGCTTGGGGATGAACTTGTTGCTGGAGCACTGCTCGTAGCCGTCGGCCAGGCACCGGACTGTGCCATCATTGCAGTGGGTGACATTTGTGAACATGGGGAAGGCGTATTGGCCAATAAGGGTGACACGCCTTTCGGCACACTTTGTTTGCTGCAACTCGACAGCGAGAGTGACACCAAACACAAGGACAGCGGAAAAGAAGGTTGAGAATTGCATGCAAGTTTATCTATTGGTTTTCTCTTTTTATACATGTTTATATTGTGATTGAAAGGTACGAAGCTCCCGTTAGACAATGCTTACTCGAAACTGACTCTAGGAATGGGTAGTTGATCAATAAGCTTATTACATTCCAAACATGGCTGCTCAGTTCAAGCCCTAACCTCAGTTATTAAAGAGTTGTTTTAAACATTAAAAGGCTACCGAAGTGTCCTTAATTATCCCGATGAAGTTGATCCACCGAAGCCCAAACCTTTCAAATAGAGCTACAATTTCAACGTATTATCGGAACTTAAAGGTTCGTTGGAAGCCGCTAGAAAGCCAATATTCCAACGCCACAAAACAGATCAGCTAGAATTATCCGATACACATCGGTGCGTTAGCAATTACAACAATCCATAAGAAGAGTGCTAGAAGAGAAAAGGAGTATGCAATACCTTACCTTCTCCTTTGCTGCTCTCGTTGTTGCTGCCGAGTTGCAACAGACCAAGTGTATCACACCCATTGGCATGTACGCCTTCCCAATGTTCACAAATGCCACCCATTGCTACGAAGGCACTGTCCGCTGCATTGAAGGAGGTTATGAACAGTGCACCAGCAATAAGTTTATTCCCAAGCATTGCGAGTGCGAGGGATATTTCTGCCATAAATCCGGCCAATCTCTCACCTGTCAGTCCACCCCCTAGCTGAATAAACAGTTTTTTCCTGCAAGTTTATCATTTTTTTAGCCTCGGCTTTTAAGGAGAACTCAATGTTAATTCTAACGTGATACCCCTGCTGCTTATCAAATCCCCAATGCCATCCTTGGCCACAATTCTCAATTATCAAATAAGTCCATGTGGGTGCAAAAGCCTTACAAAATCAAATATTGCACTGAATACCTGTATCCAAGATTGGCAATGCACATATCAGAGGATTTATAAAAGATATCAAATTTTAAAGGACTTCATAGCAACGTTTCATCTCAACATCCATCTGGTCTATCTCGTATTTCCTGGTTGCCCTATGCCTGCATCCCATGCTTGTCAGCTCAATTAATAGGGATGGGGCAGCTGTGAGAAAGGCATGTTTCAATAAAAAGTCCACCCTAAATTACCAAAAAGAAGATAGCTTTTTCTACAAAGGATTAGATGAAACAAGTGAACTAGTCACTAGCTCCAAAAGCTTCCCTTCTTTCCCAATAAAGATACCAAGCCTCCTTCAATAATCCCTTTTAACTTACATATATACTTTAAGAAATATATACCCAGTATTAGCAGACTGTCATAAATCCTCTTTTAAAATCCCTGACAAAAACCAGACATTGCTGTCTAATTCTGATACATTTCCCTCCCTTTTTGCTTTTAAAGAACCTATGGAAGATAGGTTAGTAAATAGTATCTGTGCTATATTATATTTTGGCTTTTCTTCATTAGAAATAGTTAATTTAATTCCATCTGATTTATGATTTGAACCTGGCACATTTCAGGTCATTTTCAGTGGCCTATAGAGGGAGCTTAGTAATAAATACAGCCTTTCCCAATTGTTTACACTGTAAAACACTGTCAGCCAATTGAATAGCACAGTTTTGATTTTAAACACGTTGTTATCCACTTTAAGTGATTTTGGCACTTTTTCTAAGCTTGGTTTCAACTACCATGGTCTGTTGGCGTTGTTTCTGCTGTTTCTGGCTTTTCTGTTTCTGCTTCTTCTGTTTTCTCTTTTTTTGTTTCTGCTGCTACTTTCTCTCCTTTTCTTCAGTTTTTGTGGAGAAAGCAGTTTAAATTATTAGTTTGAAAAATTGGGATCACTCAAGTAATGTTTGGGGTAATTATTAATACTTCAACAGAGTTACAAGGGAGTTAACTCCAGAACTCCAAGATTAAGCCCAAGTAGTTCAGTTTGCACTGAATTCTCTCCAACTCCCCGCATTCTTCTTATATCTCTTTTAACTTATTTTTTTGCTACCATGCTATTTAAGGCTGAGAGGCTATATTTTATAAATTTTACAAATTAATAAAGTCTTACTCACTCACTCATTTGATTAAATTCTATTTTAAAGAAACCCTAATTTAGTTCACTAAAAGCCATGAAGGTACCCAATGCTTCCTTGTGGAAGTATCTTGAGCATAAATGGTTCCTGTGGTTAATTCTGTTGCAGGACTTAGGGGCCAGAATATTGTTAGGAACCAGACACAATTCCGGTTCATCCTCTTCTCCCCAGAACTTTGAGCAGTCCTGGTGTTGGGTAAGTCCTGGAGCCTGTTGCACTGTTTTTACTTTGTCCCATAATCCACCTTGTAAGAAGAAGCCCCAGATGTGCCACCCCTCTGTGAAAGCTGATGCTCCTACTATATTTCATCCCTTTGCATTGGCCTTCTTTCTCAGTTACTTGGAAGCATACTTCTTATTAGGCCAATTCAATCCTCTTTTTGGCTGATACTGATTGTTTGGGGAGCTTTTTCATCTTAGAATAGTTTTTCTTCCTGTAAGATCCCTGGTGACTGGTCTAAACCCGTTGTCTATCTTCCACTACCTTGGAGGGCTATTTTCAGATGAATGGGTGCCTGACAGAGACATCAGTTAAAAATACTCAACCACATTATGTTCCTGTAGTGGATCTCAAAAAGAATAGACCCCCAATCATAAACCTCCCCAGAGCTTTAATTAACCAAACCAAGGAGGAGTAAATTTGCTACCATTCAATCAAATTTCATACATGTCAAGATTGTGTACCTTAGGAGAGTATATTTATTAGGTAAATTGTTGTTATTCATTTAGTTAACAATATTTGATCTGCATGAAGACAGGTCTTGTAACCAGATGGGTTATTTTTAAAGCAAGCAAGCAGTCAGCAAAGCATTGGCTTGGGGGAATCATAAATTAAGAAGAGACTCTTCTTGTCCTCTTGAAAATGGCCCTGGAAAAGACAGCTACCATGTATATCACAAGAAACAGGAAAAAGCTGGTTCTTGAACGCTGAAAATTTACTAAAAGCTCTGGTCTTTAGTAAGAGTAGGTAGATAGAAACAGAAAAATTCTATATCTTATCATGATAAGTATTTTTTCTACCTTATTAATATCAAGAGAAGGGCTTTATATAGGTGTAAGGTTGCAGGTTAATTGGCAAGTTATTATAGACTAAGGCCTTAAGGCTATGAATGTTAATGGTTGTCAAGTAAAGAAAGGTAGGCAAAGCTTTTAAGAGAAGTTGGACATTTGCCCCCAGTAATTTATGGCAACCTCCAGGATTAATTCATACAGAAAGAAACATCCTCCATATCAACAATTTGAAAAAAATCTTTATTTTTCATTGTTTCACTTAAAAGCTCAAACTAAAACTTAACTATAAATTTTATCATCAAGCTTAATTATATAATCCATAAAAAACAATACATTAATACTAAAAATAACAAAATTCTTTTTTGTAACTGTCAACATTCAGGATGTTTCTTTTTTAAGAGTTATTTCTGGAGGCTGCATAATTTATAGAAATTAAAGTAGGGCTAGGCCTATCAATCAACCCCAAAAATAAAAAAAGTCTTAATGACAGAGTAGGAACCTATGAAACTGACTTCTAGGTCAGGATAAAGTTCCCAATTAATTGATGGGTTAAAACTATCAACAATCAGCAAATGAGTGTGGTGGAACAAGGTATATAGTTGATAACAAAGATGGTCAAATAAAATCATGATAAAAAATACAAGAAATAGTTGATAAAGATAATTTTTTAAATTAACAGGGGGAGAGAAAAACAAAATATCAAGAAGCAAGAAAGAAGAAAGAGCCTGGACCAAAAAGCAGGCAAATAAATTTGTAGGCTAGTCAAACAATCTCAACTTAAAGTTGAGACTGGTAGCTGAAAGGTATTATAAGATATATTGAACTGAGGTACTTAAATACTTGAAGAGAACTAACCATGGTAGGTTAGGAAAGGTGTAAGGCCTTGTCCATATGGGTGAAAGTTTATATACCAAAGAATGTAATGTGTTTGGATTCAGATTTAACCAATACAAGAAAGTAGGGATTATTTGCAACCCTATTTTTAACAAGCCAGCTAAAATTTTGTACTGAGTAAAAAATGGATTAATCAAATTTAATAATCCCAAAGTGACTTAATAGCATAATATATTCATTAAACTACAATTTTTTACAAAGAATACATCAATATCAGGGTATTCTTCATATGAATATTGAAACATATAGCTGTGAAATTGGTTCTTAAAACTGAATAATGCTGAGAGCAAGGTCCCAGCATGACCCTGAACTAAGTTCATAAATAAAGAAAATAAGTAGAAATACTTTAATCTATTTGAATGATATTGAAATTTAAAAAACAGTTTCCTCTGAATTCCTATAAATCTACAAATTGGAAAAATCTAACCGTGAAAGAGCAAATTGAGAAATTTTAAAAGAAGAAAATGAAGCAAGGGAAACAAAAAATTTTGCTTTTGAAAGCCTACTCATCTTAATAGTTTATATAGATGATAGAGACAGGCCAGTTGTTTTAAAAAGGTTTCAAAACAGCAAAACAGAGCTTCAAACTAGCAATAGCAAGAAGATGTTGCTAGCAATACCCCCAGCAATCATGTAGCAAAAATCAATTGTGACATAATGAAATAGATAGATAAATAGAGAGAAGCGTTCTGACAGCAAGCAGAGCAATCAAATGTGTGCCTGAAGCAGAAATTCAAGAAAAACGAGGTAATATAAAACATAAACCAAACTAATCAAGTTAGTTGGTTAGAAATAAACAAAAACAAAGAGCAGAACGTTAAAAACAAAAATTTCATGAACAGAGCATGACAAAGAAAGTAAAGAAACTGTGATATCTTGTCAAGGAGGAACAAACAGCAACAGTGACAACTGAACTAGTTATAGTTCAGTAAGGTGTTGGGGAAGACAACAGTCCAAGAAGGGAAACAGAGAATGAGAAGAGGTTATATTCTTTATTTGTTTTTAGCAGCTAATATAGTGTATGAGAAGGCCACAGAATAGAAAGGGGGTG
>CAKOGF010000339.1:0-11466 GCA_933228935.1 Pemphredon lugubris
TTCCAAATACTTACACTTTAAACAGTTTCTAATTCCGTTACTTGGGTAAGATCGAATGTGATTTAATCTTGTGTTTATCTTAAATTTGACATTTTCAATTATCTATATAGGTGTAAGCCTTCTGATAGGCTCCGTAACTAGTGGCAGAGTTTAGATCAAGTTAACATCAGAGTTTTCTTAACATTTTTAAAGGTCAATAGTTTTTCAATACATCCAATTTTAAAGCTTGCTTTTTTTCAAAATTTTGAGTGAAGTCAGTCTAGAAATATTTTATTGATAAAAGTATTATGTATAGATAGCTTTGTGATTGTTGAATAAGCCATTTCTTAAAAAGTGTCTAGCTAAAACTATAAAAGTTATCCACCTTATTTCCAATACAGTTTTTAGGATAAAAACCTGATATTAATCCATGTTATATAGCTTTTCAGAACATATTTTTCCACACAAAATGTTAGAAATAATATCATAATATTAGACTTTGATTTCTCAAAAATTAGTGAGTGAAGTGGTAAGGTGGGTATCTTTTCTGGCGTCAGAGTGACTCTGGCGTGAAGGCATTAATGAAAGCAGGCTGATATTGTTGTCAAGAAAAGACCAGAGGTAAGTTTGGACTCATTGTAATGCAAATTCTTATATTAAAATAGCTACTAGGAATTATTTTGACTTTATTGCAGGTAAAACAGAATTGAAAACTAATGCCTTGCTAGTAAGCTTAGATCTGGGTGCTTAAAAAGGGAAGAGCTTAAACCCCTTAAAAGAAACTAAAAAGAGAAAAACTCCAAAAAAGGTTAAAATTTTAAATTTAATTGAGAGAACAGGCAATTAAGAAACTCAGAGCTTTTTGCTTGGTGTTTTAAGGGCATATTCTTGAAAAAAGTTCTTCTTTTCAGTTGGGTCAGGTAAGAAAATCTAATTGCTTGAAGAATTTTTTGGGGTCTGGGACATGAGATTAAAGTTTCAAATGAACACAGGCAGAAGCCTGATTGACTGAGATAAAAATCAGCTAAAAAATGATACTTTAGATAGATTAAGGTTAACAGTGTGGATAATTTGATGGCTGCAACCAAAATTCTTCAATTAGCCAATCAAGCCCAAAAGGAGTACATTTTAATCAGTGTTGTAACCAAGTCTGATATCTTGATTGGCAATGTTTCTCAACACACAGGTTGCACCACAGGAGTCACTCAGGTTATACCCTATGACATGTAACCTCTCACCTCCAATGGCCAGATACAGGGCAATACTTTCTAAAAAGGCATGAAGCCAATTAGCAGTTAAATACTGTGATATGAAATTTGTAGATCAACCCTTCTTTGGATCATGCCACCCTTTCTATAATATGTAGTTTCACTTTTTGGTTTATTAACACTCACCTAAATATCAAAAATCCTAAACTTTCTTTATTATTTTTATCCTTTCTTAGACTTCTGTCTTTCCTATCTAAGTACTGAACTATAACTGGTTCAGTTGCAATATCAGGTTGACCTCAGCAGTAGGTGTGAGAGATGGAAGAGATGTTGCAGCCACCTTGTAGAAGTAAGTCATAACAAAACTCTCATATGTAGGTATATCAGATCTCAAGCATGTTTAGAGGCTTGGCTGAGTTTATAACTGGTTTTTTGTTTGGTGTGAGAAGAGATTTTAATCACAGTTTAAAGAGGTTAATAACTTTATACTATATGTGATTTTATGGATTATTTATTGGCTAGTTATTAGATTTTGATCTATTCATCTTGAATTTAACTTTAATGCTATCAAAACATTACAAGTTTCATTTAAAAATCCTGCCAGTAATTATTTTCTGATATGAAATCAACCCATGTGACACAAAAGTTAACTGCTGATTTAAAAAGATTTTTTTAGCCTATTCGGCTCATTTTTATCTTGGGGCATATAAGAGATAGAGATTTGGGGCTAAATATTTATTTCAATTTTTTATTTTTAAGTTTAGAAAAGGCTTTTGAATGCTCATAAATTTAGTATTCTCTTTATTATTCTCATTGGTACTGCTTTTATTGTCATAATGTGTAGCTGGGATAATTTTTTGAATATAAGCAAGTGTATGCCCAAATGACATAATTTTAATGGCTGTACAACATGTATCATGTTGATATTTTGATTGGTGGGTCAAATTAGAATAGAAGTATAGGGCAGGTCAGGTGGCTTTACTAAAGATCATTTTAACATATTTAACAACTTGATATATTAATAAGCCTAGCCAGAGATACATATTTGGGTTATTAATGAGTTTTTTTTATGGCTGGATTTGATATTCTATAGTGTAATTTTTCTCAGTATAATGGTATCAGAGTCAAACTTAAGATTAGGAAAAACAGTTTTTAGAAAATAAAAATAGTTTTTATTAAAGATTATATTGTAATGAGAATGAGACAACATATGAAGAAGTTGCAAGAATTAATGAGAGATGGTTTTTTATTATATAATCAGTTTGGCTTATAAGCTAAAATTATTATGGCTTGATCCTACTAAAAAGTAATTAACAAGCATAAGTGGAAAGAATCTAGTGGTAGGCTACTGTATTGTCAAACCATTAATTTGGCAAAGAATGTAGCTTACCAGGAATAAAATATGTCAGTTTGAATCCACTCTCTTGACAATAGAAAGATATAAATAAGAAATAGGTATTGATTCTGATGTGTCAGAAATATTTTCTGCAATTGAAAAAGATTTGACAAAAAACTCACAATTAAACCTTCTTCTAACATTCAAGATAGGCGATCTCTAGAAATTTTGGTTTGTAAGAAACTTTTTTGGCCTATCTTAACAGCTCTTTTCTAATAAATAAGACTAACATTCTTAGAAATGTAATAAAGAAACACAAATTAACAGATAAGGGTTTAATTTAAATAAGCAGTTTTACCGTTCAATGACAGGTTGACAAAGGGTTTATTATATTAAATAAACATTTTTTTATTGATTTGTATAATAAAATTGATTTGTATATTAAATTATATTATATATGCTTAATTTTTAAAAAGCTTATTAATTTAGGTTTTATTTAAAAAATTAAGCTTTGCTATATATAAAATCTATATTTCAAGTATTTATATAAATATTTATAGTCAAAATATGTTGAGTATTACTGGTAGTTAATCAAAGCTATAATAAAATATGAGATACTTATTTAATTTCTTTAGTTAAAACAAAAGATAGTGCTTATTTGTAGCTTTAAAATAAGCCATCAACCATCAAGTTTGAATAATTATTCACTGAGATATGAGATGGACTTCCCAGCCCATGACCAAGGACCAGCAGGTGGCGCAACTGCATCCACTACCCCAGTGAGGGTGATGTACAAAATGCCAAGAAGTTTGCTGGAGGGATTGGGCGGGAGGTTGGGAGTAAGCATAGGCATGGGCTTGGGGGTGACAGGCGGCTCCATGTCTAATTGTAGGGTAGTTGGCGAGGGGCATCTATTGGGTACAAGGAGGTAGGCTGTGGGGTCTCGGGCAGAGTGTAGTCTAGGGGTGATCACACTATAGGCGTCCTTGGGCAGGATTCTGGCGGGTGTTCCTGTATGCTCTAAGATGGTAGACGTGGGACTGGCAAGTGCGCTAGGGTGTTGGTTAAACTGGCAAATTACAAGAACAAAATATGGCAGTATTTGGGAGACCCAATGTCTCATAACCTTTATTAGAAAATGGTGATGATGTCTGGAGTAGGGTCCATGGGTTCATATAGGACCCCACTGCCAGATCTCTCATCAGCCAGAGGGATTCTTTCCCAGCGTTGGGGGTTCACGGGACGGGAGGGTGGCAAAACTCTGTTGGAGGCACTGGCTACGGAACAATCTTCATTGGCTGGTTCCTGGGGGCAAAGGGTCGCTTCCTTCTGTTCTGGAGTAGCATCTTTGAGGGCGGTCTTCTGGTCCATGGAGATCCTAGGGTCAGGTCTCTGATTGGCTGTGGAGAAGGCCTTCAGAAATATCAGGCTGGCAGCTGGCGTCTTGTTGTCCTCTTTTGGCAGCTTCATTGGGTCCAATTTAGACATCAAAGGGGTCACCATTTGACAGGGCTTGATTTGGCACGGGTGGGTTGGCGTCTGTTCATCTATTCTGTCAAAGGTCAGACGGGTGGGCGTCTGTTGGTCTATTCTGTCATGGGTTGGATGGGTTGGCATCTGTTTGTCTGATACGTCAGAGGTTGGGCAGGCTGGCATCTGCTTGTTTAATTTGTTAGGTGTTGGGAAAGCTGGCAAATTGTCATTCCTGACACAAGGGCTGCTTTAAACTAATCTACAGCCACCTGGATTTGGTAGTGCAGCCACTCAAACCAAGTGATGCATTCAAATAGATTACTCTAAAATTTCAACCTATAAATTTAATTAATAAAGATAAATTTATGTTAAGTTTCAGTGGCTTAGATTTTCACTTTTCACAATTTGAGCCACATTTTAGTGGATTCAAACATCATGCTTTCTAGGGGAAAGTAAGGGATTTCATGTAAGAATGAGCCAAATTGAGCTTTTGGATTGGCCATTGGCTTTAATAATAAACTTTATGGTTCCAGCAATTCAATTGGATCCCTTACGGCTTGAGTGCACTCGAGGTGACATTACATCCAGATATCCAGACAGACAGACTCACTTTTATATATATTAATGGGGTTCTGGGCCAGCTGATTATTGTTCCCATGCAGCCACCCACCACCCAGCCAGCCAGGTGCTAGCCTGCAGTCACACATAGGGCTCAGTCAATCAAGCTGGGGTTTTAGGCTAACTGCTCAAACCCAGAAAGTAATCTGGATTCTAACACACGCTATACAATGTCAGCTAGGCTAACAATTGGCCAGCAACAAGAGACACACTATTCTCTGGTGTACATAGCAGAATATGGGCCAAAATTGAATTTTTAAACCATAAAAGCCCAAATTTTAGCATAAGCACAGGGTTTTGACCCCAATCTTAATTTTAAACCCTGATAATCACAGTTTAGACTCTTGAGTTTTTCAGTCTAGTATTTTCACTTTCATTTAAAAAACTTTTCACTTTGAAACACACTATAAATAAAGAACCCCCTCTCAATGATAGGTTGTGCTATCATTGAGAGTTACTCCTCAATCATACCTTCTCTTACTTTATCTTATACACAGAGCAATACTAAGAGAAAACCTATCCCAACCCCAATCTTGGATGATGAATCACCTTGTTGCAACCAAAACTGGGACTTCAGTTGGCACCATATCTCATAACATGCAGGGGGCCTCCTTCAAACTACCCCAGACTGAATCCATATCTCCTGTCAGGAATCCTGATCCCTATAGTATTGACTGACTCATCAACCTTCTGAAATGCCAATGATGCGCCACCAATGAGTTGGTGTTGAATAATCAATGGGGATTCTATTAGCTGTTGATATTAGCAAATAAGGGAGTTGGTCTATGAACCAGGTGGACTAGTTGTTGGCCAAACCAGTTGGAATAATCCAACATGAGGCTCTGGCTATTCTTATGCCATAAAAAGAATCAGGATCAATACACCTTCTCAAAATGGAAGGACAGACAGCCGCTGGGTTTTGGCCCATCATCTAGATTGATTTGAGTGCTTGCCAAGCATGGGTTTGATCAATTGCAGGATGAACAAGGTGCCACCAGGACCTTGTTATTTGGGCCATGAGAATTGTATGATAAAACAATAAATATGCAATATATTGGATCCCATGCCATGCAAGGCATGGATGCCTAACTCTGGGGGTTGATATTGACAGTCTGGGGAACAGATAGATTGATCAATGAGAGTTAGAAGCGTCAGATGTTAATCCTGGCAAGAGGGTACTCTAGAAAGAGCCCTATAAAAAGCCCTTCTCTTTAGAGAGAGAAGGCAGACAATTATCACCCTAAAGATAGGAAGTAGACGCATCTATTCCTATCCTACCCTTACTACAGAAGAAGAGTTTGTAGTAAAGACTGCTTCCAAGCACCAGCCTTTGCCTGCTGCTTGTGGGATACTCGGTAGCTGCTTTTGCCAGTACCACGTCCAGAGGACACAAGGAGTCCCCCCCTGATATCGTCTCCCTTGAGCGCAACACCTGGCTGTCTGCTTGTTGCTTTAAAGACCCCAATTGGTAGCAGATCTGTCCTCATACAGATCAACTCATAATCAACATGAGTAGATATAATATAAACCCCAATAAAACCAATCCTCCCAAGACGCAAAATCTTGACATCTCCTATCAAAAGCAATATTGGGACATGGGCCAATAGTTTCTAATTAGGCTTGAAACCCATTTGCATTTGGTATCCCTTCAACAAGTTATTCCAGAAGATCAAACCCTACCTGAATCATGCCACCCCTTCCCTATTCCAGTGGCCCTCTCATCTACTATATTAACTGCTAAACACAAATAAAGAACAAAACCTCTTCTTATTCTCTGATTCTTTCTTGGACTTTTGTCTTCCCCAACACCCTACTGAAATATAAACTAGTTCAGTTGCAACAACCTCATCTTTAAAGCTGTGTTAAAAGCTTGTTTAGAGATTGAAGAATACAAGCAGAACTCTCCAGTATTTGGAATCATACCACAAGAAGATGAAGAGATGTACTATGAGGAACCAGCATAAATAAACTTCTTCTACACAGAACCTTGTCTTCTGCTGGTGTTACTCTAGTCCACTATATTACTGATCATATTTACATCTCTGTATTATGTCCTCATCTAATTTTTCAGCAGCTTTGGCCACTATAATACCTAAACCAAGGTCATTGAGTAGTTAATGGCTATGTACCTCATCTTGAAAGCTTTGAAGGGGTTTCAGTGATCTAATCTTGTGATGTACTTAAACAGATAATACCTGCTAGCTTTAGGTATTAATATATATATATAAGTGAGTCTGTCTGTCTGGATATCTGATGTAATGTCACTTCAAGTGCACTCAAGCCGTAAGGGATCCAATTGAATTGCTGGAACCATAAAGTTTATTATTAAAGCCAATGGACAATCCAAAAGCTCAATTTGGCACATTCTTACATGAAATCCCTTACTTTCCCCTAGAAAGAATGATGTTTGAATCCACTAAAATGTGGCTCAAATTGTGAAAAGTGAAAATATAAGCCAAACAAAATTAACATAAATTTATCTTTATTAATTAAATTTATAGGTTGAAATGATAGAGTAATCTATTTGAATGCATCACTTGGTTTGAGTGGCTGCACTACCAGATCTAAGTGGCTGTAGATTATTTTAAAGCAGCCCTTGCTTATGGCAAATCCTTCAAATTAATATTAAGTGGAGCAAACTAGCTTTAATAATATTAAACCTTGATATAATAGTTTTTATAAAATCTAGAGTACCTAGACAAACTTTTCATGCAATTTCAAACACAATGGTACCAATTTCAATGCTTCTAACTGTTTAGAATGCCGAGATACAGATTTAAGTGCTGAAATTGGGCTTGTGCTATAGTCCAAGGCCTGGACTCAATTTGTTTTGTCAAAATTTACTATGGGCATACAGCAAAAAAACTAAAAGCACCATATCTCAGTGAATAATTATTCAAACTTGATGGTTAATAGCTTATTTTAAAGCTACAAATAAGCTCTATCTTTTGATTTAACTAAAAAAATTAAATAAAGATTTCATATTTTATTATAGCTTTGATAAAACTACCAGTAATACTCAACATATTTTGACTATAAATTTTTATATAAATACTTGAAATATAGATTTTATATATAGAAAAGCTTACTTTTTTAAATAAAACCTAAATTAATAAGCTTTTTAAAAATTAAGCATATATAATATAATTTATTATAAAAATCAATAAAAAAATGTTTATTTAATATAATAAACCCTCTGTCAACCTGTCCTTGGATGGTAAAATTGCTAGTTACAATATAAGCCTGAATCTTTGTCTTATTATTTGCTAAATTGACATAGTTATATTCCCCTATAAATTGTTCTTTAGTCTTAAGTTTATTTTTATCAATATTCTAAAGGCCATGATATTATACAAGATCTCCAAGGGAAGAAACCTTAGGTATAAACCTTTATTTTTGTTATTGATTATGATGACAGTTTAGTCATACATGTTTCTTGGTTTTAAACCTGGTTCTGGCTCCAAAGCCTAGTCAGACTCTGAACAATATTTACATTGGGTTATACCAGGCCAATGCTATACCACATCTCTTCCCAATGAAAATCCTCCCATAAAGAATGTTAAAATGGGTTTCTCCTACTAGAAACTATCTTCTCAAGTGTTTCATTTTTTTACTTTAGAGTTCTTGTTGCCACACCTAGGTGTATACTATTTCTTGAAAAGCTTTAATACCTTTCTTAGATGTTATTGCATTTTGAGAGAGGTCTTTAAAGTGGATATGGTCTTCATTCTCATAGAGATTATTGTCACTGTATTGAACTTTAACGCACTTGAATATCAGATTGGAAGGTTATCTCTCTCAGTATGGGTCCCTGACATCTAAGCACCCAGTGATTTTTGGTGTGCACAATGTGTCTATTTTTAATGCCTATTTTTATATATGGTTTTATATTATAACATTTATGAAGCCTCATCTAAAATTTTATAATCTCATTTTTCAATTATAAAGTGTAAACTGGCTTTTAATCTTAATATAAATATAAGAAAATTACTTAAAATAGACAATTATATTAAAAAGAACTTATCTAAACAGCTGGGTATTTTTATACTTAGTCTTATGAACTAAATTTATGTGTATTAGGTATTTTTACTTTGGGCTGGTTAATTTAGCTCTACTGTAAGTTTATTAAATTAGCATGAAAATATGTAAAGTTCTTATATTTTGCTACATTCATCTATAAAATAGTTTCTCAAAAAAGCTATAAACAATTATGCAACAAAATCATATGTTTTTCATACCTTTACTCGTAAAAATAATTTTTCACATAATAAATACATTAAAATTTAGTAAAATATAACTTATAATTTTTCTCTGCATTATTATGTAAAATTATTATAAACTTTTATTTCAATGTCATGTGTATACCTCTTGGAAGTTTATAAACTGATTAGAGAAAAAACTTTTAAGAGAAGATATTGTTATCTTTATTTAATAACAAACAAAGCTTTCTATAGCTTATTCTACATCATGTTTATCCATGTAGATCAAGGCAGTCATGTGCTCAGGAAAGGGGTTTGTACTGAGATTGATTTCAGAAGCAACACAAGTAGAATCTGGATTTTTTTACTGTTTTCTAATCCAGTTGAATTTATTCTGTAAAATAGTTTTCTCAAGAGAGAGTAATCAAAGATGTCACAGCATTATCAATTAGCTTTTTTGCCTTGAAAAATAGACTTCAAATTACATGAATTTTAGTATTTATTCCAGTTTAGGTGCCTCCCAAGTCTACCAAATAACCCAAATCCAAGGCCAATTTTACTTCTACTGAGATTAGAAAGACTTAAGGTACCCCTTTCAAGCAGCCTGCTAAGAAAAAGACGTCTTATAAGGCACCCATCTCATCTCCTAAGCAGCAGAAATAAAGCCCTATTCCTCTCTGCTCATCATTTGTACACTCCCTGTCAAGATTTTGCATCTTAGAAAGGATAGGGTTTATTGGGGGAGTAATCTTTACTCATATATTAATGGGGGAAGTGATCTGTATGGGGACAGATCTTGCTACCAATCAGGCGTTTATACAGCAAGCAGGTGGAAACTCGTCTAGCTTGGGAGACACTAATTGGGTGGGGACTCCTCTTGTCCTCTAGACAGGGTGCTGGCAAAAGCAGCTACCAAGTATCCCACAAGTAGCAGGCAAAGGCTGGTACTTGGATTCAATGATATTACTACGACCTCTTATCTGTAGTAGTTAAGATAGAAATAGAGGGCTCTATTTCCTATCTATCAGTGTAATTTATTTTCTGCGCTCTCTATGTAGAGAGAGGGTTTTTATATAGGGCTCTTGTGTTGCCCTCTTGCCAGAATTAATCTTCTGACGCTTCTAACTCTCATTGGTCAGTCTATCTGTTCCCCAGACTGCCAATATCACCCCCAGAGCTAGGCATTCATACCTTGCATGGTATGGGATCCAATTCCTGGCTTATCTCTTTCTTTATTATGTATTTCCCTTAACCAGGGTAACTAAGTGCCAGCGGGACCTTGTCCTTCACTGCCATTGATCAAACTAAGCCTGGTGAGTACTTGACTCAAGCCTAGGTGGCAGGATGAGGACCCAGCACTTATTTGACCTTTCATATCAGGTTGGTTTGATTCAAACCTGCTTTCAGAACCCTGACCAAAGGTGGCATGTCTTGATGGGTTATTCCAACTAGGTTTGGCCGTCCTATTTTACATCTGGATCAAAAATCAACCAATTAAACCAGTAGTTGGCGGTGGCGTGTTGTGGCCATCCAGAAGGTTGATGGATCAGTCAATACTATTGGAATCAGATTTTCTGGCACTCCACTTCTGAAATTCTGAAAAAACTTCTCAACTTTAGCAGAGATTTTAACAACAAAGAGGAATTCAAAAATGACTATAAGGAATGTACCACACTACCTTAAGTAAAGACCCTATCTTGATCTGGAATTTTCATCAAGTCAACAACATATGTAACAATAATAATCAGTTCAAAGTACCAGCCATCTTTTCTGAATTGTTTCCCATCATAAAAAAAGAGGAAGTGGCTTTTTTTAAAGATGGCTGTCTCTTCACCTGCAATGACAAGAAGAAGCAGTTGGCCCAGAACATTACCCCTGTGAGAGTGCTAGCTGCCCTGCTAGATTAACCACATATGGCTTTGTATGAGCTAATCATTGAGATTTTTTTCTTGTGCTCTGAAGAGATTTTATACTATCTCATGTTATAGTTTCTTTTTCAATTAATTCTCTTGAATATGTATCATAGTTTTTCTGAGCTACTGAATCATGCTCTTCTTCATATCAATGATAATCAAGTTAAAGAATTTGGTGATAAAAGCAAGATTTGTAGTACATCATTGACCAACATAAATTTGATGAAAATCTTGGTATTAATGTCAAGGACATTAATCAGATGATTCTTTTGGATGATCAAAGAGTTACCCTTCCTTAAAAGCCTTTTCTCTTGAATGACAATGACCACTGGCTCCAAATTACATTATTGCTTATGCCACAGGTAGAGATCCTAAGCGCTTCCTCAAATGTGATACCTGGTTTCTAGATGGCAAATGTTTTACTTGTCCCAAGCTATTTTACCAGATCTGGTCTATTCCTGGCCAGGTAGATTCTCAAATTTTCTTTTTGTTTTTTTCTTTCTTCTGGATAAAAGAGGGAGAACTTGTAAACATGCCTTTGATATTCTTAAGAAAAAACTTGATGTTACCTTGATCACAATTAAAGAGAAGCCAAAAGATAAAAATAGCTGCAGGAAGATGAAAGTTGCTCAAGAGGTCATCTGAGAGCAATTAAGTGCAGCCAAAAAGGCTTTATAATTGCATCTCATCATCTAACTCTGATGGTTAAATTTGAGGTTGCATGGGCCAAAAGTTTTTAT
>CAKOGF010000340.1:0-11454 GCA_933228935.1 Pemphredon lugubris
AGAATGCTTAGGGAGACACTCCCCTCTAGAGGCATCAAAAGCTTCTCTCCAAGGCTGGAGACAACCAGGTAAATCTGAACTTAACTGGGGAGGAATGGGAACAGCTTGGATAGTCTTTGTGAACTTTTCAGATTCTGATATCTCTAAAAGGGGGATGTGAATAGTGATACCCGAGGGATGGTCCACTTGAAGCACATTCTCTTTCAGAAGAGTGGACACATTGTGCTCTCGCCACCAACCAACACCAAGGATGATAGGATACATGAGCGTTGTACAGATTGAAAATCTGACGGTAAAAGACTGTCCGGCTACTGTGAAGGTCACCGGCTGCTCAAGTTGAAAGGAAGGAAAAGTTTGACAATTCCCTCCTTTAACACGTAAGCCAGGGTGATATTTCAACTGAAGAAGGTCAGCAGTTTCCACGCTCATGAAGTTTTCGGATGCACCAGTGTCCATGAGAATTGCCGGACGGAAGATTGACTGGCCATTATCGATACTACCATAAAACAAGAAATATCCTGAAGAGGGTTTATTTGCTACAAGAGGAGCTTCCTCAACAGGAGCAGAGTTCCGTTTGGCAGAGTTCACCACCGCAAGGGTAGCAGGATGTTCTTGGAAATAGTGTTCAATCATCTCTTGTACAGCAGCTGGCAAGACAGGACAATCACAATTGATAGGAACTAGAGGGAGGTCGCCGAGCTCGGGGACCACAACTGCTGCAGGAATCTCATGTTGCATCATGGCTAGCGAGTTCTGGTTAACTGAGATGGCTTTGGAACCCTGAACCTCTGGAGAAGCCTTTTTGGCGGTCAAACGGGACTGACTGGACAAGCAAACTTCACGATTGTTTCCCACTGATACCTGAGACAATGCAGGGCTAGACTGGGGAACCCAAGTACCAGAGACACGATCGGAAGCCAAAGGCAAGAGCCCAGTTTTAGTGGTAAAAGGAGGTGAGACATATGTGAGGATCTTGCTTACCAGGGCCTCAGTTGTGGTTAACGGGGAATCCCAAACTGCTAACTCTTGTGCAGTTCGGTCAACTGCTAACCACAACGCTGAGAGCTTGTTTACTTCAGGTACATCAATAGTTTGGCAATATGCTAAATATTTAGGTAGAAACACCGTCAAGGAATCGGAGCCTTGGCAAAAGGAATATAGCTTTCGGTATATTTTCACCTCTTCCAGCCGTACACATGACGAGCTTAACAAAAGGGAGAGCGAGGAGCTTTCCGTTAACACGCGAGGATTTCGCCCAACTGCCGAAAGCAACCATTCACGGGCGTCCTCAGAGACCTTTGTCATCACGTGGTAGACTTGGGATTTGTGACTGAGAGAGGACCCAGAAAAGAACGACAGAGCCGATGTAACTTCGCGAGAGATCTCATCGGTGGGAGGAGCGGGGTAATAATCCGGACGCCATAATAACATAGCGCGCCGGAAAAGGGAAGCAGGGGGACTAGGATCAACCACCACAACCGAAGAAGGAAACCACAAATTAAAAAATATGCCAAACTGAAGGCTCAAAAATGAACTCATACAGATAAACATAGTTAAAGCGGGAATTTCCGCGGTGCAGGAGAAGAGAAACAGAATCTCATTACTTACTGCTTCCAAAAACTCAGACGTAGAAGAGTTGAGTAATGTGACGGAAATTGAGGGATTATAAGAAGTTGTTTCAAGGTGATGAGGGATAAACACCCAAATCCACAAGGAATTCAGAATTAACCACCATCTCAACTTAAGATATCTCTTAGTAAAATTTCCTAGAATAATACCAGGATTGAGTAGAATGAACAAGACCAACCAGAGTAGGGATAAATAAATCATTTGGGAAGTGATTAGAGTATCCTCTGGGTAGAGCTCCGGGCATTGGGAAGACGGAACCGGAACTGCGTTCATTTCAGCGACAAAGGCGCAAACGTCGGGGGTTTTGATCGACGGTACCGGGGGCGCGGACGGGGCGGAATTCGCGGCGGGGCCCCATCTACCAGTAATAATCCTGTTGATTATAAGGTTATACGGAATATACCGTAGCAACCCTAAAATAATAGTCATGTTATTACTTAGAATGAAAATTGGTTTTATTGAATATAGAGGACTCAACTCTTAAGAGTTGATTGTGAATAATTTTCGTATATATACCAATTTCCTTTTGACTCAGCAATTTTCACTTGAGTCTACTCCTTCCATTCCTTTTTTTTCATTCCAGAGAGTACTTGGACCAGTAAGAAAGGAGACTCAAAGTGATTAACTTCTGATGCCCATTCTGATTAATCAACCAATATCTAGTGATTCTTAGATTACGTCAATTTATCAGTGTCAGAGCAAGAGGGACAGGGATTTTCTGATGACGTACAGGTGCAGCTGTGACCCATTTCCGATCCACTGTGTTATTTAGATCTTCAGAACTCGTTAATTTACTTAACGGTTTCCCAAATTGACGCTCTTTACGCTTTGGGCGGCTAATACCCGGCATTATGGAACTTATCGTGACATCAGCAGCTCTCTTTGCCTATCGCCTCAGCAGACACCGTGTTATGGGATTCTCGCCTTTTGCAATGTTGTATGGCCGAGAGGCCACTACCCCCTCTCTGTTAGGGACTCCGTTGATTGAAGCTGACTCCTCTGAGGATCCTGAGCTGCATATCAAATCTTTAGTCAATTGAATCATTGATATCCAAGCCACCGCCTATACTACTGCCTACAAGACCAAGATGTTAGAACTCACTCCCGACAATGCCAACAGGGCCCCCCTTCCTGAGTTCCAAGTAGGTGACCATGTACTCTACTATCAACATCAAATTGGCGGCCGAGCTCATAAACTTGATTCCCTCTGGATTGGCCCCCTTGAAGTCACCTTCAGAAGAGGCTCTGAGTATACCGTCAAACTTTTGTCCAGTGGACGTCCCTTTGCTCGTGTCCACGCTAAGTTCCTACGCAAGTATACCCCCCCTCAGGCCAATCTAGGAGAGGGCAATGTCGTGAATGGCATTATTCAGACTCTGTCAATTTTGCCTGAGGTGGGTTCAAATCCATAGGAGGATTCGAAATCCTTATCTTTTGACTCTGGTACGCGAAATTATACCCCTCCTATAAAAGGAGCGGTATCAATTTCTGGATTTACGCCTGACTGTCAGGATCCCCTTCCCACTTGTACATGTGGCAAGTGATCCTAATAACCCACTGTATTCTGTGGTGCCCATTCACAGTATATATTCCTATTTTTCTTCTCAATAAAATCTAAGTTCTACATACTCTCTTTTCTTGTGTGTTCCCTCGTACTTCAGCGCGCCCTCCCTAGATGCTTCTAGAGGAGTTGATTTATTACACGTTCAGTAATAGAAGCAACAAGGTAAACGTCCCCTTCTTGCTTCCTCTCTGCTAACCGTTTGGCTTAGTACGACCTCAATCCTACTGTTAGGATTTTGCCGCCGTGCCCTCCTTGCCAAGTCCTTGCGAGTGCACGACAAGCCCCACCACTGTCTTAGCCTTTTGGGATGGTCTTGAATCCTATGTTCATATACATATGATAGTGTGAAACTGTGTGAACCTTGACAGCACCTAAAACAAGGCCAAACTGGCTGCAGGAACAACAGACTCCCTACACAAGCATACAAGAGCAGCACTCTTGGAAAAGATTCAGACCAAGGTGTCTTGCCAATCTCCATCAGGTTGTGTGCAGCACGTAAAAAAGCTGTATGGCTGAACCCAGTCCACAGGTTCTTCTGCAAAGAGTAACCAAACCAACTTCTTTAGCAGCATGGACCAAGACAGCAAAGAATAGGAAATTATCCAGGGGACTCAATAAGTGAGTCAGAATCCCCCATCCTAACCAACAACTTGAAGCCAGTGGCACCCAAATTCCACCTCCAAGCGATAGGCAGAATCACCATGTTTGAATTAACTTCTGGTGATGGCTTGTTTTTTTCTGCCTCAAACAACAACAATAAGCTCATGCTCTATGTTTTACGTTTTTGAACTTAAAAGAGACTTGCACTGCTGGATTCAGGAGCCAACCACACCATAGTGAATGAGAAAATTGTCAAGACCATGAAGCTACCAATCATTCCTAGTAGCATCAAGAGAGTAGATCTTGAAAACGACCACTTGTTGCTGTGAAGGGACTAGGGTCTGTTGGCCTGCATTGCTGTACCCAGCTTGACTCTTTTCACTGTCGAAATTATGTACTTTGAGCTTTGGCAAGCTCTGTTCCAACCAGTTAATTCAGCAATTCAGTGCCAAATTTGTGTTGAAAAACTGTAACAGGTATTTCTTTAACTTTTCCACCAACTTCATACTGGCCTTTTATTTCAAACTGTAGTTTTTTTCCGCTGTTCTAGAGTCACTATTATATTCCCAAGTATTTCATCAAAGGCCAAAATCAGGTTATTTGCATCACAAAAAAACTTTAAGAAAGGAGCACTAGGCTCAAAGAGCCTGGTTCCCATCCTGGTGGAGAGTACCACCAAGATACTATCCAGAGGAGCACAGGTATAGTTGCTCTAAGGGGCCGTCCAAAAGAGGCTGGGCCAGAGAGATGAGGGAAGTAACCATGGGCGGCAGAGACCAAGGTGCAGAAAATTAACCACATGGAACTACATGAGCTATCAGGGACCATTGCTAGCATGTCAGGACCAGGGGAAGTCTTCACCTTGTGGGACATGGCAGAAGAGAAAAGAGGGTCTGAAGTGGTGATAGCTGGGTCCTCAATCAGGTGGGCAGCTAGTAGAGGGTCATAAGCACTGGGTAATGTTAGGCTCAAGAGATAACCAGGGACTCTAGTTAAAATACCCAGTGAAGTGTTTAAAACCCAGTCAGTATCCAAAAGGAACTTATTGGAGTATTTCTAAGGTATAATAGTTAGGAGGAACCAAAGTGGGCCTAAGACCATAAGAATGTGGTGTAAAAGATTCAGCCACATTATTTTTGGTGGGGAGCTACACTAGTGAATTAGAGACTAGCACAGATGAATTCCTTGCAAAAATTGGGTCTAGAGGGTGTGGTTCCTGGGGCGTTTTCCTTGGCTTCAAGTGGGTTGGGGGGTGCTAAAGAGGTGGTAGGCATGGGGAGCAGCTGCAAAGTTGTTGACGTCTTGTAATAAAACCAATGGCAGAAGGACAACAGACAATAATGCAGCAGTAATGGACATATCCTTGTTTGCTTACCATCACTTTTAAAATTTGAAAGTGAATCAATTGAGTTTTTACGTAGTTAAAAACCAGCAAAAAGCCAGGAGCAAAGCGGAAATGATAGAGGGTGCCAACACAAAGCATGAAGCTTCACCAGAGGCAAGACCATGGGGAGGCAAGAGCACCAGACTGGCGGGGCAAGGTGGTAGCCCTGGAGGGGAGGATCTTGACAGACACGTCCCAGCCCAGTGGGCTGATGCAGCAGGTGAGGCAGACAACCCAGGTGAAACCCTACTGGTTGGTGGGAAATCAGTAGGGGTAAAGGGGCCTCAGATTTTGGGGGCCTAGGGGCCCAGGAAAAAGGATTGAAGCCCAATGATTGGGCAGAAAATCAAATGAACAACCCCCAGTGGTTGGATGAGGTCACAATTGATGACCTGACTGAACTTAAGGGAAGTCTAGACCCCATGCAAGTGAAAGAGATAATAATGAGACAGAAGCTATTCCAGAAGCTTCTGGAATCATTTGGAATTTCAGAAGAAGATGCCCAAGCCTGGGAAGATGAGGGCATAGAGCTTAAACATATCCCAAGCTGGTGTGCATTAGGATTCACTCTAGAGCAAGTCAAGGTGTGGCATAAGCACAAGTTCTCTGCAGCTGCTGCAGGAAAATGGCACCGCGCTGGAGCAGATGTCAAGGCTGCATCTATGTTCTGCAAGCATATGGTAAATAACGTTGTGGCTACAGCATGGCTCCACACAGGCATGGCTATTGATACCATTGCATATATTGTACGTTGCTGTATTTCTTTTGAGAAAGCAGAACCCTGGTTAGCCAGTAAGTATCCTGTGGATGAGATTGTTGAGTTCATTAGATCAGGCTTACCTGGAGAGCATGCACAAGCCATTATGGCAACTGGTCTATCTCCTGCAGAGGCTAAGGACTATTTTGAAACCTTTCCCAACAGTACCCCCTGGTAGTGAGCTAAGGCAGATGTCACCCTGGCCAATGCACGTGAATGGGTAAAGTATGGCTGGCAACCCCATATGTGTGTAAGCTGGATTCAGTTTAGCTTCTCCCCAGTAGAGGCTCAGGAATGGGCATCTAAAGAACTGAACTGTGTACAAGCATCTCACCTGGTGAATGCAGGGTGGACACCCAAATAGTACATGGAATGGAGTCCATTTTCTACTATCTCTTCTGCTCGTGCAGGTAAATGGAAGAACTCTGGATACCCAGCTGAGGTTATGCAATACTGGGAGAGTCTTCAAATTTCAGTGGAAGAGGCTCTCAAATGGGCATACCAAGGAGTAGATGCAAATCTTCACAGTCAGACAGCCTCTCTTAATATAGGAAAGTTTACCCCTGAGAACTGGAAATCATGGCGGGAGTCATGATTCAGCTTTGTTAGGGCAGCAAGTTGGTTTGTCCAAGCCTTTAATGTGGAAGCCGCAGTAGAATGATCTGAGCTGGGATTTTCTGCAGAGGAAGTGACACTTCTTCAAGAGGACCAGGTAAACCCTCACGTTGCTGAAAAGTGGAAAGAGGAGGATTTTTTTGGTAAAGGACATCAAGGAGTGGCCACAGACATCTGGATCTCCTGGCATTGCATCCAAATTCTTCTCTATGGGTATTTCTTCAGCAGAAGCAGTAGAATGGATTGATAATGAAGTTGATGCCAAGGCAACCCATAATTTTCATCAGTAGCAGTGGACCCCTATTGATCTTCAGAACTGGTGCACAGCTAAGGGCGTGGGTTTTCCTCAGATTGCACCATTTGTTTGTGAGCAATTCGGTCCAGATGAGGCGTGTGAATGGATAGCACATAAAATGGACGTCTTGGACGCAAAGGCATGGACATAAATTGGGGTAACCACTAAGGAAGCTGCTGGATATCATCATAGTAATATTGACCCTAAAAACCTTGCACGTTGGATGAAGTCAGGCTTTTCCATTGAGGAAGCTTCTATGTGGATTCATAAGAATGTTCTTTTGGAGCATGCAAGCCCTCCCAGAAGAAAGAAAGATGCTCAACAGCAGGGATTCACTTACAGTGCATCTTGTGGTACCAAAGAGGCGTGGAAAGAAGACATTCTCTTTGAAGAGTATGTTTGTGAAAAGCTTAATGACCCATCAATGAAAAGAATGGCTCCTAAATCAGTAATCAATAACATGCTCCGTCTGTCCTTGAATGAACTGCCAAGAAAGGAGCACAATGAGTACATGAGAGCCATTAAGTGTTTCTTTGAAACTGAATTTAAGGATATTCAGCTTTGGTTTCACTATGCAATCAAGCAAAACTATATGGATGTGGGATTTCCTGATGAAGTTTCAAGAGACAAGGCAGAAAAACTTGGCATCAAGTTTAAGAACCGTCCCATCAGATTGGAAAAGACCACGTTTATTAACAAGAGAACCAAATGGATTTTCTTCACTAATGTTCCAACTGAAAGTGATAACATAGTCTGGATACAAGGCGCCATCAAGACTGGGTTATGTCATTATGGAAATGTAGTGGCCTGGCACACTGAATGTGCAGAGATTCTTCCATCAAACTTTGTTCCCACAACCATTCATGCCCTTCTTGACCCATCCCCAACCCTTCAAGAACGGAAGATTGCTATTCCTTGGTTCATTTGGATCCCTGGAAATAAGAAGGTGATTGCAGTGGAAGTTGAGGGGGAGAAACAGGTATGCTGATTCTGTTATGGACTGGGGCATACAATGAGTCATTGTCACCACAGAAGAAACGCATACTTCAGAGACATCATATATGAGCCAGAAGATGGCATCACCTGTATTAGGAACCACACTTTTCTCAGACCTAATCCAGTAGCTTGGATCCCTCCTAGTTTCTCTCATCCTCATGAGTTGATTGCTACCAGAGCAATGCTGGAAAAACGTCACACTCAGGCACCTAAAGTGATGGAACAAAAGCTATCCAATGAAACCACAGAACCTTTCTCTGATCCTACTGAGCCCACTCCTGATACTAAAAGCCCTCAAGATGGCCCAGCTTGCAAGCCCCATGATGAATGGAAGAAAGATGAAGAGGCCAAATGGAACCAGAAACCCAAGAAGACTAAGAGTACTACCAAAACCAACTTCTCAAGCAAACCCAAGCCCACCATGCCCACCTCTAAGCCTAACAGCAAACCCAGTAAGAATAAGAAAACATCCAAGCCTGTGCCCATGGATGTGGATGACATGGAACAATATTTTACTCCCAAAGAGATGGCAGATTCCCAGGAAACATCCAAGATGGAACCAGGGCCCTTCCTCTCTAAGAGTAAATGAAATCCAGAGTCACAAAGCACATCACAGGTCCCATCCCCAGTGTTTAATCCTTCAACTCATCAATCCCAACAAGCTGATACAGCACCTCATACCCGTGGGTCGGGCAAACAGTTATGAGGCTTGCTACCATCAATGTGAGGGGGATTGCCACATTGAGAATAAGGCGGTAAAAACTACACTACATCAAAACTAATAACAATATTGACCTAATAATACTCACGGAGATACAAGCACACACACTTACCCAGAAGCCAGTCTTCATGACTGATCCTGCCTTACACGCATGGTCAAAGAAGTGCGGCCTGAAGGGACTATGGGCAGATCATGTAGCAATAGTAGCCCTGAGAGATAATGTAGCCATAACTTTTATGGCTCTGCATCTTGAGGGCAGAATTCTGATTGCAAGTGTGAAAGATACCAGAAACAACAGAGAATTGACAATTGTTGCAGCTTACCTGGAACCAGGAAGTAAGGGAAATCAGGAAGGATGGCATGTGTTAACCTCACTAGGTCTGTCAGCTAAGACAGTATACCTGGGAGATTTTAACACATATACAAACAACAGAAGAGACACCTATTTGTGCATAATGAGAAGTCACCCATCATCAGGATTGATGGAGAGATTTCTAGAGAATAACGGAGTGGTGGAGACAATTGAGAGTGAGGATCTAGACCTGACCCAGCTTACACAATGGGGGTATGTCAAAGGATTCCCAGTTTCTGGAGCAATATTGGACCACATCTTGGTGACAGGCAACATCACAGAAGAGTTCACTGGATCACAAGTACAGGTGGCACACATCTCAGATCATCATATGTTTACATTGACTGGTATTCAGGTATCACCAGTAGAGTGAAACACAGATGGGTAATTTGCCCGTCAACATTCCAGAATTCTAAATGGAAAGGCAAAGTGGAGGACTGCAGTTGGGCAGACAACAGCTGCGCCCCTGGTGGGTCCATCACTTTCACCTTGCTCCACGTGGATTAACATTAAGAATGTGATCAAACAGAAAACTACCACGTTTCAAAGAAGGCAAAAAGACTATGAGATAAAAAGTCTTCATGTGCTTGAAAAGGAGTAATAAAGAAGAAAACAAGTCTGACATTCTAAATTTTAAAACCCTTCACAGACAGATCAAGAAGCTGCAAAGTACCATTGAAAAGAGACGCAGAACAAATGCCACATACAGATTCCAGTGTAAATTTGGAACTACTACAAAGGAGATGGACTGTGTAGTCTGGCTTAGTGGCAGAGGGGGCTCTCCCTTTACTGAGGTGGATGTGGGAAATGTAAAGAAGTCTAAAGATAAAGAAGTAATCAAAGAGAAGATCCAGGAGTACTACAGGACACTATACTCACACTCAGCAGTGGATATGACGGCTACAACAAGATTGAAAATTGCAGCAGGATCAGAGCTCAAGCAGTGCACTCATGTGGAGGGGGCAAAGTTGGTGACACCCATTACTCTAGAGGAAACTCTAGCTGTAATAAAGGAATCACCCAATGGGAAAGCACCAGGCCTGGACTGCATTCCAGCAGATGTTTATAAACCTATTTGGCATTTGGTAAGTACCCTCATCTCACTTGGCTCTTTAAATATGTGTTGAAAACCAAAACCCAGTTTTCAGAAGGCAAAGAGGTATCTATATGTCTACTCTTCAATAACAAGGGCCACAGGAACAACATCAAGAATTAGAGACCAATATCTTTGTCAAATGCAGATTACAAACTCCTCACCTGTATTCTTTCCAATAGAATTATGAAAATAGCAGATGCACTTCTCCATCCAATGCAGTTTGGGTTTATCCAAGGGTCAATCTGGGATAATATCCATATGGTCCAGAACACTCTGCAAAACAGGATTAAGGCAAATCATGGCTACCTCCTATTCCTGGACATAGAAAAGGTGTATGACCAAGTAGCCTGGGCATATTTATATGAGGCTATGCACATAGTCAATCTACCTGAAGAATTGATTCACTGGATTAAGACGTTGTACCTCAATCTAAAGGCTAAAGTGGTTGTCAATGGCGAGGTGAGAGAGAATATTTATATCCAATAGGGTCTTAGACAAGGGGACCCATTGCCACCAATCCTGTTTGATTTGCAGAAAATCTGTTCCTGGATGCAGGAAACGCAACATTGAAAAAATACCTCATCCCAGCCAATCCTATTTGAGGATGGTGGCCTTTGCTGATGATACCATTGTAGCGGCTCTCATCAAAAAAGAATAAAGAAAAGATGCAACAGTTCCTTTATATCTACCAATCTGCATCCAATGCAAAGATGAACATTGAGAAGACAACTCTGGTTAAGATAGGGGATCCAACCTTCAGCCCACCTCATGGCTTGCACTTGATTCCAGCAGATGATACATTTTGTCACCTGGGAGTGTGGTTCAATTCATCAGATGTGGATCTCCAGACTAATGAAGAGATCCTGCTGAAGGCTATGGCCAACAAGATCAATGGGTGGCGTCATTTTAGATTCAACATCATTGGACGTGTATCTGCCTTGAATATTTTTATATACTCCAAGATGTGGTTTGTAGTCCACATAATCCCTTTCTCCAAACATTTTGAAAATTAAGTGTTGGCAATGACCCGTAACTTCTTATGGAACACACCCAACACTTCCCCAGTTAAGATGCCTGTGGTTAGTCTACCAAGAGCCTCAGGCGGACTTGGGCTAACTGATTATGTGCAGCATTGTAAGAGAATGTGGGAAAAAGGTATGTGTGAGCTACTAGCTTCCTATATGACTTCACCAGCAAGCAGGAAGGGCAGTGAATTGGGCTAGAGCCTTAAATATTCCTTAACCCATCAACATTCACACTAAAAATGGCTCCTCAGTTGCAAAAGGTACACAGCACCCAGTAGTACACACCTGAGTACTGGCGCAGGTGCTTGTCCATATTGAGGGCTAATGACTTGGGCAGTAAATGCAAATTTGCAACCACATGGTCCTCAAGATTGGACAAAGAAAGGCCTCAATCAGAAGGACCGCAATACACAAATCAAT
>CAKOGF010000341.1:0-11440 GCA_933228935.1 Pemphredon lugubris
CAACATTTGAAGTATGAAATTTGATAATTTATTATCTGTAGATTCAAAAAAAACTTCACTTCAAATTAAAACAAGAAATTTAGTATCATGAGTATCTATTCTGTCGTAACTGCGCTAAAGCTGCAGTAAAGAGGGGAAAAGAAATTGAGTTTTTCAATGATGATTTTTATTGAGAAGAGAAGAAGAGTTTTTATACCCGGTTGAAAGGCCACGGGATGTGGCGTGTGGAAAGGATGTTTGGTCTTGTTGCACTGAGGGTCCCATGACTGTTTCTGTTAGGATGGCTTAGGTGGGTCATTGGGTGGTAGGTGCTGGAGGCGCTAGGGCACGGTGTGGATAAGGGGAAATTGCCTTTATTTGGCAATGGGTCGAGTCAAGCCAATCAAGTTATTAGTTGATTTGTTAGGGGTTAGGCTTGTTGCAACAATTCCTTTCAGGATATCAGGCATACAGCTCTTGGCCTTGATGAAAAAGTGAGTATGACAACTGAGAATGTGAGGAGTTTGCAGGCATGTGCCATTGTTGGCTAAAAAAAAGGTCATGGAACATTCTAAGTGACTTGGCACAAGGAACTTAGATGAGGTGACAGGGTTCTCTACTCAATTGGGTGGTAGTGAGAATGTCTTGCAGCCAGTGAGCCAATATGAGGTGCCTGAAGCCACCATTAGGGCAGCTATAGAGAGAAGTAGCAGCATGCAAACCTAATGTGTTGAAGGTGTTCAGGAAGTAAAGGTGGTTCCTTTGCAATACTCAAAGCCCAAACTAACCATTTGTGGTGACTTAGCAGGGGGAAAATGTGTAGTGGCTGACTGCTAGGAGTAGAAATGATTGGGGGAAAAAACCAATATTTCTGGAACAGGAGAAGAACTAGGAGTTCTTCCAAGGTCTATATCATTGGCAAAGGTTTGTTAATGATCCAGTAAAGGGGCATTCTAGAGATGTTTTACTGGTGTTATGGAAGGAAACCAAGATGGTGAAAGATAGGAAAAACTAGGGTTTTTTTCTTATTATGTCATATAAATAAAAGGAGTTATTAATGCTCTGGCAATAGAGCATCTCAAGGAGGTTTATTAGGAAGTATAGCATTGGAAAAGAAAGCCAAATGTTATACCAAATAAAAGGGGAAAAAACATAGAGGTTTCTATGTTTTTCAAACACTATCTGGCTTGGAGAAACCTTTTGAGAGGCCTCGCAATTTCTCCAGAGGGGGCTGGAATGTCTGAAAAGGCAAGAGACAAGCTTGGGGAAACATTTGGGTGGATCAATCCGGGAAAACATAAGGAAATCACAAATCAAGTCACGGCAAAACGTTTTGAGACAATCCAAACTGCGGGGAAACTTGAGAGACCAATCTGAAACCCGGAGAAACCATGAAACGGGAAAAAACATAGGGAACAACCTAATCAAGAAGTGTTAAACAAACTATCCGGAGTTTGGATAAACTTGCCAGGATGATCCAGAACCTCTCTAGGGCTGTTCTGGGGCCTAATTGGCCAGATTTCAGGCTTAAGCCATTAATGGAAGATGATTGGACCATTAAGAGGAAAGCTTAAAGAAGGATCAGAGCATAAGATAGATGCTTTAGGCTTTATTAAAAGCCTTTGAATGAGACTTGGCCAATGATTCCAACCATGGGACAGATTCTGGGACCTCTGGAGAAGACCATAGATTAAGCCTTGGCATGTGAAGACAAGAAAGGGGCTGGACTGCTGGACTGAAGAGGCTATAAAAAAAAGGCTGATTAATGGCCTCAATCCATCATCCAACTCATCATCTTGGAGAGCTTGAACTGGACCTTGAACACCTTGGAGGATACTAGAAAGGACTTGGAACATGGATTAACAGAAGGTTTCTAAGGGGATCTTCCTTCTGCTTAATAAAGATATTCTCAACCCCTAATCTGATAGTGATCTTGATAATGAGCCTGGATAGTATTTTGCCCTTAGAACTGGTAGAAGTAAAAAAGAGAACCCCAACCTAGCTGGACCCTGGCTATGATCCAGGACACACCTTGATGGCTGAGAGAAACATTGCACCACATGAGCCTAACACGGTGACGTTGATCCCAGAGCATCACAGTGAGGCTAAAAGAACAGGCATGGTCCACTTGATGATGTGACCTAACTTCACCAAGTAATAGATGATTTTTTACCTCAACTAACCATGGACCAACTACTGACAAAGCAGAATATATTAATCTTGTGAATGCTAGATACAGAATACCAAGAAATTAAGTACTCTGGTAGTTGCATTGGGAATGAGAAGGGGGTTGGCCGTGGGCTTGGTTATCAGAGAAGACTAAATAAAAACCAGGTGTGTAGCGGTATTTTTGTACTTTATGTTGAATATGAGGGAGTAGACAGTGATGTTATTTCTGTCACAGACCAGATGGAGTTAGTAAGTGGTGGCTTCTGGTCTAACATATCAAATCAGGTCCTCCAACATTCACTGTTTATGGTTTGGATTGGGTGGGTATTTAGTAAAGTGCACAGGACTAAAGAAAGAATCAGGCAAAATTAGTACTTAAGTACTTCTGGTATGGCAGGTAGCACTTGGGATTCTTCTGTGGACAGGATGTTTAACAAGTAGGTATTTGATAATAAAAAAGAGCAAGAAACAAATAAGGTAAAATTTTGGTAAACCAAAGATTCATAACAAGATAAATTTGATAAGGATGACAATGCTAGTCTGCAAAGCCTTTTTAAACTATCATATCTGTAGATACCTCTTCAGGCTCCTCACTTGCTATCTGATTGTCATTTTTGGCTGCATGTTTTTGTATAATCTGGTTGGTGAAACATTTGGCTTCAGTATTTACTTTGGTAATATTAGCTTGCTCTTTCTCAGGAAAATCTGCTGCTTCTTCTTCATTAGTTATCTGGGATTTTGCTGTAGGACTTGTGTTTAGGTGGTCAATTTGGTTATCATTTTTGGGGTAAACTGTCAGGCTTAAGCAGCTGAGTGATGTAGATTCCAACCTTTATTCCCAACATGGTAATTGGCTTTTTCAGCCTCATAATTTTTAGAATTTCAGGTACTGGGTAGCTAAAAATAGCCTTTCTATATCTACGTAAGCCCACCAGGGCTTAAAAAATAGCTCTTGGGACCCAGTTAGGGCCCAAGCAGCCTAAGAACAGTGTCAGGAATGACATTTTGCCGGACTGCCCATACTCTGATAAATTATACAAACATACACCAAAATGCCTGTGCTCTAATAGCTTATATGTCAGGAATGACAATTTGCCAGCTTTCCTGACACCTAATGAATTAGACAAGCAGATGCCAGCCCGCCCAATCTCTGATAGATTAGACAAGGAGATGCCAACCCGCCCAACCTCTGATGGATTAGATGAGCAGACACCAGCCCACCCAACCTCTGATGGATCAGACAAACAGACACCAACCCATCTGACCCATGACAGAATAGACAAACAGATGCCAGCCCGCCCGTGCAACAACAAAATTGAGTCCTGTCAAATGGTGACCCCTTCAATGTCTAAATTGGACCCAATGAAGCTGCCAAAAGAGGACAGCAAGATGCCAGCTGCCAGCCTGATAGTTCTGAAGGCCTTCCCCACAGCCAATCAGAGACCTGGCCCTGGGACCTCTGCAGCCCAGAAGACCACCCTCAAAGATGCTACTCCAGAACAGAAGGAAGCAACCCTTTGCCCCCAGAAACCAGCCAATGAAGATTGTTCTGTAGCCAGTGCCTCCAACAGAGTTTTGCCACCCTCCTGTCCTGTGAACCCCCAATGCTGGGAAAGAATCCCTCTGGCTGATGAGAGATCTGGCAGTGGGGTCCTATATGAACCCATGGACCCTACTCCAGATATCATTGCCATTTTCTAATAAAGGTTATGAGACATTGGGTCTCCCAAATACTGCCATGTTTGGTTCTTGTAATTTTCCAGTTTAACCAACACCCTAGTGCACCTGCCAGTCCCACGTCTACCATCTTAGAGTGTACAGGAATGCCTGCCGGAATCCCATCCAAGGACGCCTATAGTGTGATCATCCCTAGATCATACTCTGTCCAAGACCCCATGGCCCAAGTTACTAAGGTAGGCTACGCCATCTCAAAAATGGCATCTCAAATTACGCCATCTCGAAAAACAGCATCTCAAATTTATGGCATCTCGAATTTATAATAGAAACAGCATCTCAAAATGGCATTTCAAAAACAGCATCTTAAATTATGCCATCTTGAATCTACGCCATCTCAAAAATATAGCAAAACGGCATCTCGAAAACAGCATTTCAAATAGAAAAAAGACAAAAAAAAGAAAATACTAAAAAACTTATAAAAAATATAATAAAAAAAATAAAAAAAGCAAGATTAGACTAAAAAACCCTCAGAAGTTCATTTCTGCAATAAAAAAAGGAGGTTAATTCGAGGCAACATTGCAATATAAAGCACCAAAGTCAAAAAAGCCAAAAAGGCTTCTTTGACCTTGTTGTTTGCAAATTAAGCTATATATTATATCTAAACTATGCTAAAAGCTACTATATTTATGTATTAGTAATAATAAGCAAAAAAACGAAGCAAAGTGAGGGTTTATTAGCAAAAGCAATTAGACATTCTTGGATAAAGCAACAGATATAGACTGGAGGTGCTCAAGTTTTCTGTCCTTTGCATAGTACTTGAGCACTGCCTTGCTGACGTCTTGGTACTTGATCACAGCCTTGGTCTGCTTGGAAGGGTCATTCTTTGTTCTCATCCCAGTCTTGAACTGGCGGGCAGAGATGGACTGCTGGGTCTTCAAGTGGGCCATGATCTTGTTGAACTTGGGCTTCTTGACCCGCACCCTGGTAGCAAACTGGCTATGCCACCCTCAAAGTGAAGAAGTAGGCTTAACCAGACCGTCCTTAACCTGTCTGAAGCAGTTCCAGCTGATGTTATCACCTCCCTTTCTGATCCGGCGCGCCCCTTGAAAGACTCCAATTCATTGAGTTTCAAAGTACTCAATAAAGGGACCAAAGGTTTCCTGGTTGGTGGTGATGTAGGGATGGTGCATCAGCGCATCATAGAAGGCATTTACCTCCTCTTTCCTCACTAGAGCCAGGCCAGCAAAGTAATTGAAGACATCTTTGCCCTCATGGGTACCATCAGCATTAATAAGCTCATTAAGAGCAGGGACCTTTTGGAGGCGGCGGCAGAGGGCTTGACAGAAGTGGAAATAACATCCCTGGGGGGAGCTCTTGAAGACCTTGACAAAGGCATTGGCCTGGGCTTGCTCAAAGTCAACCACAAGGTGAGTGTGGTAGGGCATGCTCTTAGCTTCCTTTCTGGGGGCTTCTTCTTCTTCCTGGGAGGGGGTTTTCTTCTTTTGTCCTCTGGTCTCCTTGGGCAGCTTCTCAAGTGTTGGGATGATTTCATCCAGTTTACTCTTGATAATGGTCAGGGCACAGACATAAGTGTCCTGCTTATTGTTGGGGAGGAAATAGAACACCAGGGGAAGGACTAGATTGCCTACCTGTCCGTGGATGTTCCAGAGCTGACTGAAGAGCTTGGGGCAGGTGGAGAAGGTCCCGTCAGCTAGCCAGGTGGTGCACTTCAGTAGATTTTGCAAATCCTGACTGGTGGCAAAGCAGATGATGCGCTCCTGGGCATCAACACCATCATCATGGAGGAGGAACCGCTCTCCATGCTTTGACAGCTTCTGCTCATCAGTTAAGATAAGCTCATCAATATCGGTGGCACTGACTCCCTCTGTGCTCTGAGCATACCTCTGGTCTGTGAAGTACCGCTGCAACTTGCTTGCATCACCAACAGAGGCAAGTTGAGATTCATTGAGATGGAGGAGGGCTTCATTGACAACCTCAGTTGAGGTTTTATCCCTGGTGGTTGGGAGGACCTGGCGGAGGTACCAGCGTATAAGCTGGTACAAGACATCAAATGGCTCAGCACAGTCATGGTCAACTGTGAGTGCCTTAAACCTAGTGAAGCCATAAGTAGTGAGGCGGGCAGGACAGCCAAGGCTCTCACACTTGAAGTGATGCTGACGGAGAGACTTCTTCTCATCATTGCAGCTGAAGATGTACCCCTTATAGACAAATCCAGCACCACCTTTCTTGGTCATGATGGGGTAGGCCTCAGGGTAGGTGGTGGGGACAACAAAGGCACCATGCCTGTTGCAGATGTTGCCAATAGCATGGATATCCCACAATTCAATATCAGCATCCTGGGGAGCGCCAGACTCAGGCTTCTGGTCTTCTTGTTCATGCTCTGATGCAGGAGTGGAATTGTGACTGAAGTGGAACTCCTCTTGAGGGTTGGATGGGAGTACATGAAAGGGGAGTGGGGAGGGGTGGGGCTGGTTTCTTCTGGCTCAGGTGAGGGGGTGGGGGTCTTGGCAGGTCTTTTAGCCTTAGCAGGCTGCTTCTTTGGGGATGTCTTGGCCTTTTTTTCTTTGGGGGGGGGTTGGTCTTGTCCTTGGACGCAGCTTTGGAAGTGGACTTGGGAGGCATCTAAGTGTGAATTAGTATCAAAAAATTCATATTTATGGGGCCATTTTTTAAAGAAAAAATATATAGTTGTCAGTATAAAATATATACTTTTTATTACATAATATTTTAGAAAAAGATGGGAATTATACTGTCTTAAAATTTGAATGGTTTTTACTATGTAAGATGGAACCTTTTTCAATGGGCAAAAGTATAAGAAAACTATGAGTTTTAGTGAAAACTGGCATTCGAGATGGCGTTTTCAAAATGCCGTAGTTGCGATGGCATAAGCCAAAAACATAGGGATTCAGTATATATTTTATTTTAAATTAAAAAATTAAACTGGTGCTATAGTAAACGTACTAAAGTTTAAACCTATAATTTCTTAAAAATAGCTTATACAACTGGGTTTAAAAAGTACCCAGTTGTTTAGAGAAGGTCTGAAAGTATATATTTGACAAGTTTGTTATGATTTCTTACGATATTTAGATAAGTGACTTTGTTTGTGAAAGAATGCTTTTATAGTGTTGAGACCAAGAATTGAGATAGGGAATTTGAAATGACATACTATTGTTACATATATAATTTAAGCTTATTTCATTCTGTGAATTGAGCAAGTGAAAGTGATTGGGCCGTACAAAACCCAGTGGAAATCAAGATTGTGTAAATTGAGATGGTGCAATTCATGGCTTCAATATAAAATTCACTAGTAATTTATTTTATTTCTGAGCCTAAATTAAATATGTATATTACAGATAAGCAATATTTTACATATAGCAAATATGGCTTAAATGAATGGATATATGGTCCTAGTGTTAGAAATAATATATTGGCACTGTTTTAGGCTCATATTTTTATTATTTTTATTGGTTAATGCTATGGCGCACTGGTTGTTACTATGTAATATTCTTTATTTTAGTGCTCATGTGGGCTTATTTTATTTGATAATAGATGGCGTGATTAGAGATGACATAATTTCGAGATAGCGTAAACAGGCTCTGCGCTATGTGATTTGCTATGTAAATAAAGTTAGTTGAATAACCTTTTATTAATTCTAATCATAATGACAAAATCAAGATGCCATATTTTTAAGATGGCGTAATATAAATTCATAGTCAAAAATTAACTATTTTATAGTTTATTTTATTTTTTTGGCTTTTGAAATACTAAACGCAAAAAACGCCATCTCGAATTATTTTTGAGATGGCGTAATTCGAGATGCCGTTTTCAAGATGGTGTAGCCTACCATTACTAAACCCGCTAGGTGCCCCTCATCTGTCAAAAGCTAACTAGACATGAAGCTGCCCATTTCTACTAAGCCTATGTCCATGTCTACTCCAGACCTTCTGCCCAACCATTCCAGAAGCTGGTTGGCATCATGTGTATCACCCTTACTGGGGTGGTGGATGTTGTTGCAACACCTGCCAGCCCCTGGTCATGGGCAGAAAAGTCTCTCTCATACCTCCTTAAGTTAGCTCCAATTGTATGGTGGACCCTTCCTGCTAGTATGACATCCCATCCTATTCCTAAAAATGGCAACCCACTTGCTCATGGTTGGATCCCTGAAAACAGCAACAGAGAGAATTTCTGTACCCACTCTTTTAAAATTAACAAAATATAGAGTAGATGCATGTGTGGTCCTGCACCTCACAACCCCTGCCTGGTGCCAATATGTGAATTCAATTTTTGTGGGGGGTATTGTTACAACTATAACAATTTCTTGCATATATTATTAAAAACTAACAAAAAAATAATTATTTATTCTAAAAATGGTATGTACAGTTAATAAAAAATAATTTAGATACTAGAAGCATTATAATGAGTAACCAGAGTATTTCAACTGTGCTGGTATTGGTTTCACTTTATATACTCTTAAATTTGCATTCATAACTGTATTCTTTAGTAAAGTCTACTATATGAAGTAATTTTCAACTACTTAGCAAAATATAATAAATAATAACATAATATGGGAAATTTGATCTTTATTAATATAATAATGGGAAGTGTTATATGTCAAATTGCGAATATTTGGCTTAATCTCAATTTCTCTCATAATATAATATAGCTCAGTTGACAGCCCATAGACACACACCTTAGTACCTCTGTATGCTTTAATTGCGGCTCATTGATTCAATTGCTCATAATAAAGATCCAACATGTAATTACTGAACTATTGCTAAATTCAAGGCTTAGAATGATAGGGGATACTATAAAGTTCCTGGCTCCCCCTGGTATTAAATAGGGAGATTTTCCCTAGACACACTAAAAAATGCCCAGAAAAGCCTGCTTTATTCCTCTCTAAGCTTGAAGACTTAGACCATACTATAGAAGAGAGATATGTACTGGCATACCCCCACAATTCTGTGGAAACTCCAGTGGGCATGTCAGCCCCTACATGGAATGAAAGCTGGTTAAAAATAGAAGCTTTAATCTTGGAAATTAAGCCCTTACTGAAGCCTTTTGTGAGAGAGGGGGGCTAAACTTACTAAGTCCGGCTCCCATCCTGGGGGTGCTAACCACCAGGATGCCACCCAGTAAAGGGCTGGGATGGCCGCTCGGACAGGTGTCCAAAAGGACAACGGGAGCGAGAGGGATGGGAGGTAGAGGTCCAAGGCCATGAGGGCCAGGCCTCCACAGACCCAAGAAGAACGAGACACCACAGGAGAGGGAACCAGGGGGTCCTCTGGGCAAGGGGACTGAACTCTTGAGGGGAGCATGGGGGTTGGGCTGGGGCCGTTGTTAGGCGGCAAGGCAACTAGGGCAGTCTCTTTATCCCAATTAAAGTCGTCCTGGGTAAGACCCCTGACTAGCAGGCCTCCAGAGGACAAGAAACTCTGAGATACCCCAGGGAGGTCATTCAAGAACAGCAAGACGCTTGAGGGGTGCTCTGCCACTTGGTGGACAGAGGAAGCCAGTTGTGACCAGAGCACTGGGGAAGTCGTCCATAGCAGAAGAAGAGCCGGGGCTAGAGAGAGAATCAATGAACGTGCAATGGGAAGTAGCATTTCCGGATTCCCTGACAAGCTTTAAGGAAAAGGATGGTGTACCTGAAATGGGGAAGGCTGGGATCAGGTAAAAAAGGGGGGGTGGCGGCAGCAAAAGAGTATAAAAAAGTCTTATTTAGAGCCCAACAAAGGCGAAACCAAAGGTTTATTAACAAGAAAATAGACAAGCAAGGTCCCAAAGTGGGCTGGCTTGTCTTAAATTGTTGGGGCAGAACCACAGAGGTGGCGAGAGTGGGGGGCGTGATGTGATTGGCTGGTGGCAATAATTTTCTTGGCTGGGCCAGGGGAGCTGGAGGGGGGTGGTCTAACCCACTTATCATCCTGCAGGAGCACTTCTACATCCAAAGTACCTTGGGGATTGGGGGGGACGTTAGCTAACTTAAAAGCTGCTAGGTGGGGGCGGGCCCAAGCCAAGAGGTAGTCCAAATCTCGCAGGGACTCATCCCAGGAGGGCACCATCCAGGGAGCAGGAGCAACAGGGTAAGCTGTTACAAACCTCTCATCCACTGTGTGGGCCAGATCCTCCAGCACCCTCAGGGGCTTAGGCGGCACTTGAGGGGATCTTTTGGATCGTCGTGGGAAAGCCACTCTGTCCACAGCCAAAGGGGGGAGAGACTTTACAACTTATCTAAATATCGTAAGAAATCATAACAAACTTGACAAATATATACTTTCAGACCTTCTCTAAACAACTGGGTACTTTTTAAACCCAGTTGTATAAGCTATTTTTAAATAATATTAGGTTTAAAACTTTAGTACGTTTACTATAGCAACAGTTTAATTTTTTAATTTAAAATAAATATATACCAAATCCCTATGTTTTTGGCTTACACCATTGCAACTACGGCATTTTGAAAACGCCATCTTGAATGCCAGTTTTCACTAAAACTCATAGTTTTCTTATACTTTCGCCCATTGAAAAGGGTTCCATATTACATAGTAAAAAACCATTCAAATTTTAAGACATTATACTTCCCATCTTTTTCTACAAAATTATGTAATAAAAAGTTATATTTTTTATACTGACAACTATATATTTTTTGCTTTAAAATTGGCCCCATAAATATGACTTTTTTGATACTAATTCACACTTAGATGCCTCCCAAGTCCACTTCCAAAGCTGCGTCCAAGGCCTCCAAGGACAATACCAACCCCCCAAAGAAAAAAAGGCCAAGACATTTCCAAAGAAGCAGCCTGCTAAGGCTAAAAGACCTGCCAAGACCCCCACCCCCTCACCTGAGCCAGAAGAAACCAGCCCCACCCCACCCCACTCCCCATTTGTGTACTCCCCCTCCAACCCACAAAAGGAGTTCCACTTCAGTCAAAATTCCTCTCCTGCATCAGAGCCTGAACAAGAAGACCAGCAGCCTGAGTCTGGCGCTCCCCAGGATGCTGATATTGAAGTGTGGGATATACACACTATTGGCAACATCTGCAACAGGCATGGTGCCTTTGTTGTCCCCACCACCTACCCTGAGGCCTACCCCATCATGACCAAGAAAGGTGGTGCCGGATTTGTCTATAAAAGGTACATCTTTAGCTGCAATGATGCGAAGAAGCCTCTCCGTCAGCATCACTTCAAGTGTGAGAGCCTTGGCTGTCCTGCCCACCTCACTACTTATGGCTTCACTCAGTTTAAGGCACACATAGTTGACCATGACTGTGCTGAGCCATTTGATGTCTTGTACCAGCTTATATGCTGGTACCTTCCGCCAGGTCCTCCCAACCACCAGGGATAAAACCTCAACTGAGGCTGTCAATGAAGCCCTCCTCCATCTCAATGACTCTCAACTTGCCTCTGTTGGTAATGCAAGCAAGTTGCAGCGGTACTTCACAGACCAGAGGTATGCTCAGAGCACAGAGGGAGTCAGTGCCACCTCTATTGATGAGCTTATCTTGACTGACAAGCAGAAGCTGTCAAAGCATGGAGAGCGGTTTCTCTTCCATGATGATGGTGTTGATGCCCAGGAGCGCATCATCTGCTTTGCCAC
>CAKOGF010000342.1:0-11440 GCA_933228935.1 Pemphredon lugubris
CCTGGCAAATCAGCACATGGGGGGAACACTCATTCATGCATCAATGAGTTGATTGCCCTCTTAAATGCCAGACTGCAGCAGGTGGTAAACAAAGAATGGATGCAAGAGGTGCCTCTTGTCCCTGGCTTAGAGCTGTCCACACCTTGTGCACTAACACCAAACGTTTCTTGAACAATGTTAGTACAGACATTGGGAATGCAGCCCACCAACTGGATGCTAGTGATAATGCAGTCCAGCAGCTGCAAGCCTGCCTTGCTCAAGTAGAAGAAGCATTAAGAAATTGTCCTCCTCCTGTTGTACCTGTTGCTGCTGAAACCAACACCTCCAAAGAGTCAGCCAGAATAGCTTCCCTGGAAGAGAAGCTGGCCACTCTAACACATGTTGTCAAAGGTTACAACTTGGAAATGGAGAACACATTTCAAAATGTCCTGTCCCTAGAGAAAGAAGTCAAATCCCTCCAGGACAAGCTGGCGAGCCTAGCCAAGGTCAATTGCCACTTAGAGACTGGCTGCAGGAACTTGGCCACCAAAATGGACATCACTGGGACAAAGGACTGCCTGTCTGCACTTAAGAAAGAGACTGGCGCCTTGGCTACCATGATGTGCCACTGCAACGTCCAGGCACATAAAGCTAAAAGCCCCCCAAGTAGTGCAGGACAGCCTGCCAGTGTTATGGTAGAGGCTTTGGGTCCTCTGAAGAGGAGAGCTCCTCGTCACAAGAGCTTCTGCATATTCCAGAGGTCCTAACTGCCCTGCCCACGCAAGACTTCACAACTCCGCCAAGAACAGCACCTCGCACAAGAATCCCAGAGAGATCTCCATTCAATCCTGCTGGTTCAAAGGAGACTGACACCTCCCCCACCAAACGATTCAAACTCTTGAATCTGCCCAAATTTGACAGACATGGAAACATCCACTCCTTCTTACGTCTCTTCGAAATGTCTATGAGGGGCGCCACGGACCACAACAAGGCTACCACCCTCATAAACACTCTTGACCCCGTCAGTGTGGACCTAGTCATGCCCCATTTTCCAGAGCATGACTGGTCTTATGACAAGGCAAGGACGGCAGTACTTAATGAGTTTGGAGGGGAGGACATCTTATATACTAAGAAGTCAGAATTTGGGTCAATCAAGTTCAAAAAAGACAAGACACTACATGAGTTTGCAGACTGTTTCTATCATGATGCACAGGTGCTACTGGGCTCAAACACAATCCAAAGATTTGACGTCCAAGCAGCCCTGAAGCAGGCCACCTTGCCTTACGTAGACCTATACTGTGCCATGGCCCCTGCCTACACTAAAGGCAAAGACATCTTGGAGATGGTGGAATTCCTACGCAGTCATGCAGAAACATTTGAAGCTCCTCATAAAGTGAGAACACATTGTCCTGCTCCAGAAAAGAACCGCCCCAATGAGGAGTCCCCCAGAAAGCAGCAGAACAACAAGGTCAACAGTCCCCATAAAAAAGGACCCTACTTTGGCATCTGTAATGCCACCACCCATTGGCGCTTGCAGTGTACCGCGCCTAAGAAAGCAACTCACGTGGTAACCACAGATATCAGCAATCCCAACGAGGGAAAAGTCAGGGTGGAGTAGAGATGGAATGCTCTACTTCCGCCCCTGGCCCCCTCATTCCCAAAGAACCAGGCCCTGCCTTGTTTGACCTCACATCAAACTTCAGAGGAGACCTCCTCCATATGATAGTTTCCAACAACGTCTGCTGTAACCACTAGAGGACAAGCAAAGAAGCAGCTGTTTTCAGAGGCTACTACTGAAGTATCAAAACCATACACCAACCAACTCCAAAATTTGATTGAAAGCTGTTGCTCCCCATGCTCCAGTGATACGCCAAAACTACAAGGGGTCCAGTTAGCCCTCCCTCTGGACTCACTAGTAGACAGCTTTCCCAAAGTTTGCTCCAGCCTCTGTTCTCTCCTGGGCAGTGAAGCTGATAAGTACATTCTCTCCATTAAAGCACCATTTGATCCTTATTTATTGATTGTACATATGTGGACATCTGTATTAATAAAATTTGGGTACAGGCTATAGTAGACTCTGGAGCCCCCTTCAATATTGTTTCAACCAAACTCATAAAACAATTGGGGATAGCACCTAACATTGACCATCAGCAGGACTATGGTACAGCAGGACTGCAAGTCACCACCTTGTTAGGTGCCTACAGTGCTCTACCCATGAGGTTTGGCTCTATTGCGGTCTCTGCCCCTGCTGTTGTCCTTCCCAACTACAGGTATGACTTCCTCATTGGTACAGCTTTCCTGAAAAAATATGGGGTGTGCCTGGACTTACAGGAAGATACACTGACGTTGCTTGGCCAAACTATTCCCTTATATTATTGCCAAGACCCGGCACAAGTACGCGGCCCACCCACCAAGTACATCAACCTTGCCTATAAAGACAGGGTGGCTCTGTTGGTTATACACTAAGTGGAAAAGCAAGAAGGAAGCTCCCCAGCCAGATTAAGGAATACAAGGGGATACCTCTCTGCTCCACTTCCAGCCTTACTCTGACCTCCAGTTGCCAACAGGTAGTAGGGACAGGGTTGACGCTAGACATACCCCCCGGGCTGATTGGCAAAATCCATCAACCCTGGGGTTGCTCTCGTCTGGAACCAATAGCTGCTCCTGGCATAATCTTGCCTGGACACCAAGAAATATGCGTACTACTGGCTAACCTCCAGAAGGAGGACCTCAAAATTAAGAAGAATCAAGTAGTGGCTTACATACACCTAGTCCCTTCTTCTGAGTACAGCAGCACAAGACCACTGGGAACACTAAGCAAACTTGGATTACCTAATGAAGGAGATCTTGGGGTTCACTCCCTAGTTCCGCTGGAAAGTTTGGCAAATTTAACTATGAAGAAACAGGAAAAGGCCACCACCCTCTTTGATAAATATTGAGAGGTATTTGCCAAAGATGACTTTGACCTCAGTTGTGCTACAGACGTGCAGCATCACATCAACACAGAAGGAGAACGGCCCATTTGTCTTAGACCTATCAGGAGGTCTAAGGTAGCTGAAAAGATGGTGATGAAGGAAATTCAGCTATTGATTGAGTGTGGCATGCTGATCCCCTCCAAGAGCCCCTGGGCCTCGCCTGTTCTCACTGTTAAGAAGAAGGATGGATCAAACCAAGTAGTCATAAACTATAGACAATTAAACAAGATCACCAAGAAAGATTCTTACCAACTACCCCGGATAGATGACACAATAGACAAACTAGGTGGGTCCAAATACTTCTTGGCCATGGATCTGATATCATGCTACTGGCAAATTGACCTTCCCCCCAAATAACAGGAGAATTGTGCTATCATCACCAGCTCTGGGCTGTTCCAACCCACCAGAAGACCACAAGGGCTATGCAATGCCTCAGCTACGTTTCAGTGTGCTATGGATACCATACTTGGTGACCTCAAGCTGTCCTGTGTCCTGGTATATCTTGACAACATCAACATCTTCTCCTGTACCTTTTTGGAGCACCTCCAACACTTAGAGGAGGTTTTCCAATGGCTCTCGTCTGCTAATCTGAAGATTAAGCCCTGTAAATGTCAGTTCTTCAAAGATTGGCTAGAATATCTCAGTTTTGTCATAGACAATAAGGGTCTAAACCCTCAACCTGCAAAGATAGAGGCTATCAGCTGCATGAAACACCCTGACAGCAAACAGGATGTCCAGGTTTTTTTGGGTATGGTTGGCTACTATTGCCAGTTCATACCACACTTTGCATCTACTGGTGAACCTTTATTTCACTTATTAAAGGCGGGAGTAGAGTTCAATTAGAGTAGCCAATGCCAAGAGGCTTTTGATACTCTACGGACCTCCCTTGCCAGTGAGCCAGTTCTTTGATATCCAGACTTTGACAAGCCGTTTGTAGTACACACTGACACTTCCTTGGCAGCCATAGGAGCAGTACTTTCCCAGTCAGACAACCAAGGCCACAAACATTCAGTTGCCTATGCCAGCTGTACCCTGAACGTCCACAAAAGAAACTATACCATAATGGAATGGGAATGCCTGGCAGTAATCTATGCTTGTAAGCAATTCTGGGTGTATCTACATGGAGTTAAGTTCACTGTTATCACTGAACACGCCTCACTGGCCTGGCTACAGAACTTACGTGAGCCTGAAAGACAACTAGCCCGCTGGGCCCTCAAACTACAAGCACTGGACTATGAGATCCTCCATTGCCCAGGTGCCAAACATCAGAATGCAGACTGCCTGTCCCGCCTTCCTACTATAGCCATTGTGAGCCCACTGGCTGATCAACTCTTTTGTAAGATGGTTAGCAGACACTATACAGACAAGCCTGAAGAAGTACAGGCTATCCTCACAGGATTGAGAAAAGATACCATAGAGGAGAAAGGTACTCTCTATAAAGTCATACAAGGTGAACAATGAGTCTACCCTCCACCATTGGACCGTACTTCCATCCTAGCTGCAGCACACAAGGTAGTAGGCCACGGCAGTTTCAAGAAAACAAAGGAGTTTGTTTCTCGATCATACTTCTGGGAGGCCATGAACTTTGAAATACAGGAGTTTCTTAAAGGCTGTTTGAAATGCCAGTTGCACAAGCCTTTGGAAAAGATCACAACCTACTAACTGGTGAAACCACACTTTGCCTGGCACACTGCCTCCATGAACATTGTGGGCCCACTGCCACACAGTGGGTCTGGGTTTAAATATGTTATTGTGGCTATTGATCATCTCACCAAATGTGTAGAGGTACAGGCACTCCAGAAGGTAGATGCCAAATCCACTACATGGTTTGTTTTAGAGGACATTATCCTCCAACATGGGTGTCCCCAATTTCTGCTATCAGATAATGGCACCAACTTCACAGCGCATGTAATTGCCAAGATCAACAAACTTACGGGGATTTGTGGTGTAATTTCCACCCCCTACAATCCTGAAACTAATGGGATGGTTGAATATATAAATGGCACTCTTACACAAATCCTCCACAAATTGGCCACCAACTGCTCCGCATCTTGGGACATTTTCCTCCGCTCAGCTGCCTTTGCGTACAACATCTCCCAACACTCTGCCACAGGGATGCCCCCCTTCCAACTGATGTATGGGCATCACCCAGGGATTCCTCCGCTCTTGTTTTCTGATACTAAGGTCCCTGGATTGACTTCATACCCTGCCTATCTACAAAGGCTTGCTGACGGTCTCATCAAGCTCCAGGCAGCTGCATTCAACAACTCATTAAGGAAAGGGATTCTCCAACACAGTAAATTGGAGGCCTCTTGTACCCCACTGCCCAATTTTGAGGTGGGGGAGAGAGTTGCCTTCTGCAACACCCGTGGTGCTGGCCAAGCTCACAAGTTAGCAGAACTCTGGAAAGGACCATTTGAGATCATTGAAAAGACTTCCCCTGATGGTTACACTATAAAGGAGGAGGATACAGGAAAACTAGCTAACAGAGTCCACGCTAAGTTCCTCCACCCCTTTAAATCCCTTCAAGATTAAAGACACAATTACTATCTTCCTTGTCCCCTCTATTACAACACCTACAATTGATTGCCATTACACTTAAACAACAATGCAACTACACCAAGCACCAACAAATAGGGTGTTCCAAGTAAATAGCCCTGGAAATAACAAATAAAACAAACAAAGGAAAGAAAAATAAAAAGAGAAAACAAATAAGTCAAGGAAGCAGCGTTTATTAGCACACTACTCAGCAGGCTGTTGCTGCTCAGGTACTTCCTTGTAGTCCCCAAAGTTATGCACCCCTGTCACCTGGTACATAACTGTTACGTCCCAAAGCCACATCTGGCGACAAGCCGGTTGGAGGCGGTCCCAGGCCAAAAAAAGGCAACATCACCCCCATCTCAGGAGAACTGAGCCAACCCAACCCACACTCAATGGGGAAGCAGGCGCCCAGAACAAGACACTCTACCAGAAAGTTCTTGGTCGTGATCCCCTTGGGAAGAGGACACTTCTGTTGGAGTATCTCCACCCAGTAGTATTCCAGGATTGGCTCCATGTCCTCCAGCGTACCCTGCGGGAGGCTATCCTTAGGTACAAGGAAGAGGTTCCCCAACAGGGCCATCGCAGGCAGGTAGTGGGCGGGGTCCTGAGTGCCCAGTTGGTGGATTGCCACCCAAATTGCACACCCTAGCTGAGCGTGGCTGTTGTTGTTGAACCTGATTCCCAAGCCAGTATGACTACCAGGGGATGCAGGCCACTCCATGGACCACACCTGCACAACAGCACAGTTAAAATGGACCACTTGCTCATACTCAGAGAAGAGTCAGGCCTCTAAACAAGGGGACCTAGTGACCACCCCTTCCAAAGGCCAGGCCAACTTGCAAGAGGCAATATCCCTCATGGCAGGCAGGTGGTACTGCTCAGCAGTCACCAGGCAATGACAAAGGTCCAGGCTCCAACAAAGGCGTTTCAGACAGTATAGGAATTCGCCCAACATGGCCATGAAATTTTAATGTTCTAGAACATTAAAATTTGCATGGTCAGGGTCAAACTCCGTCACTGGAGCGCCCTCCTCCAGAGCCCCACCAAAGGAAAGGACAGACAGAGCGTCAAGAGGATGCAAAGGAGACACAACAGGGATCTCAAAGCCTTGACTTGGACCAGCGCCAGAGTCCAACTGCAGGAGCGGACTATGCTGCTCCCCTGCTGCAGATGCAACAGGGGTGCTGCAGACCGTATTGGACCAGGAGATCTCCAACTCTGTACTAGGGGGCTGTGCACGGCGCGCCTTCCACCCATAATACATGTCCTTCCTGGACTCCTTGTCCAGGCAATGGAAGCTCTCCCTATGCTGAGGTGTCAAGGATGCCAGGAACTCCTCATAGAGCTTGCGGTTGGTTATAGTGGAAGAAATAGAAGACATGATGGTATCACTTGTCTTGACCCCTATTTATAGTCAAGAGGGGGGAAATGTGAAGACAGCCAAAATTGACTATCAATGATGGTCAAGCAAACTGGTATAGCAAAGTTGATAATCACTGATTGGCAGTGTCATGGGGAATTACCGCTGGTAAATCCTCTGTTAGTTGTTTTACGCCAGTAAATCATCAGATCAGTCAATTACCACCAACAAATCTATGTAATATCACTTGCTGCCAGTAAATCATTAGTTCAACCAATTACCACTGACAGATCTATGAGATAACTATTTGCCACCAGTAAATCTATTACACTTGTAATTTCCGCTGGCAGATCCATTGAGATATTAGACAATCAACTACAACAATTGGATCACCTTTGGTATCCACAGCATCCATCTATTCTATCTTCTATATCCAACTGATAAGCTACATAACAATCCAGGGGGATTTACTGCTGGTAAATCCCTTGTTCAACACATAATTGACTTGATTGCCAGATTCAAACCAGACATGATCATGTTGTAAGTTCTGATCTAATATGCAGTAGTCTTGTCACCATATCCCACCAGTATATTCTGAGTTATTCTCTGTCAGTATATTGTTATCTATTTTCTGCTGGGAAATCCCAAGCTATTCTCTGTCAGTAAATCCCTAGCCATTTCCTGCTGGAAAATCCCAAGATTTATTCCTCAGCCAATCAAGTGGCTCACATATTCAACCAACCAGCGCACGCCAAGAGGCCAGCTGTACAGGAGAGGCCTGATCTTGCCTTCTCCCAAACCCTACACCACTTGTCACAACCAATCAAACCATTGCAAGTCAGCTGAACAGGATCACAGCTAGGACCAGATGCCCAGAATCCTGACAAGAGGCCACCACACTGCACCCAGAGCGGTATTTAAAGTACCACTTGAGGGCCCTAAATAACAACCTTTATCACCTCTTTATCAGAAATCTTGTAGGCCAGCCGGGCTAGAGACTTCATAAATAAAAGCATAATGAAGTTCACCTCCTATTCTTTGAGAAGTCCTTGTAAAAAAGGACAGGTAGGATTTTATTCACAGGTCCCAACTAACAACTTAAGAGTAGTAGTCATGAACATAAGAGCTATCAACACATAAAGCTTTACATCCTCCCTTTGGGTGTACCACAACTCAGATAGAAATATCCATCCAGAAAGTTAAGATCAAGGCTGTCCTGGATACAGGATCCCCCGTTAACTTTGTCTCTTCTAAGTTAGTTCATAAGCTTAAACTGGCTACAGACCTCAACTATCATCACAACTTATGGGACAGCTGGCTTGTCCATGACCAGAGCTCTTGGCGCTTACTCTGCCCTGCCCATGAGATTTGGCAAGCTCCTTTTAGCTGCCCCTGCTGTGGTACTAGAAAAAAACAGTTATGATTTGCTTATTGGAACCCAGTTCCTAAGCAAGTACAATAGTATCATTAACCTAAAAGAGGGATATCTCTCTATCCTTGGTTATGAGATCCCTCTTATCTTTGAGGAACCCAATAGGATCTCTGGGAAACGCTTAAAAACCTGCCAGTTAGAATATCCTTCTAGCCTCTTCACTCTAAAGTATTGCACCCACTCCTCCAATATGAAGCGTCCCCCTTCATCTTGTGATGCTTCCAAGGGTGTACCCCTTCTAGCCACGTCAGCTGTTACAATTCCTCCTGGTTCCAAGGTTATGATGGACTCTCAGATATCCTATGAGTTTCCTGATTGCACCTTCCTGGAGTTGTACTCCCCATCCTCTTTAGGCCGCTTGGAGCCTCATCTATGCCCAGGCATCCTGGACGTTTCCCATAAAGAGCCTATCCATCTGCTGTTGGCTAATTTAACTCCCCAACCCATTACGGTGTCTAGAGGACAGGTAGTTGGTTGTGGACGCCTCCTTAATGCTGCTGATGTATTGTCGCTACACCCCTTTGGTACATTCAGTGATTTTAACTTGACTGCTGATGATCTGCAAGTATTATCCCTCTTCACTGCGGAAGACTTCCCCCAGCTCTCTCCTGTGCAACAAAAGGAAGTGTCTGCTCTGTTTGATCAGTTCTCAGATATCTTTGCTAAAGACAGCACTGACTATGGACTAGCTAAGGGTGTCATACACCAGATTGATACAGGTGATGCTCCCCCCTTCTGTGCTAAGCCATACTGTCACAGTAGAGTAGAAGATGTTCAGGTCTCCAAAGAGCTCAAGCAGTTGCTGGATGCTGGTCTTCTAGCCCCCTTGCAGAGTCCGTGGGCCTCTCCCTTGCTGATCCTTAAGAAAAAGGATGGTAGACACCACATTGTCATGGACTACTGTTGCCTAAATTCCTTGACTAAGAAGGACTCTTACCCCTTACCACGCATTGATGATGCTCTCAGGCGTCTTGGAGGGTCTAAGTTCTTCTCTGCTATGGATTTAGCGTCCAGATATTGGCAGGTTGACCTCTCTCCTGAAGATAGACAGAAGGCTGCTCTCATTACATCAGATGGCCTGTTTGAACCTACTTGCATGCCACAAGGACTTTGCAATGCTCCCGCTACTTTTCAAAGGGCCATGAATTCCATCCTCCATGATCTCAAGCTCTTGTGTGTTTTGGTTTACTTAGATGACATAAATGTCTTTAGTGCTACCTTCACCGACCACTTGTCCCACCTCAAGGAAGACTTTATCAAGATCCAAGAAGCCGGGCTTAAGCTAAAACCCTCTAAGTGTGCTTTCTTTAAGGAACACCTGGAGTTTCTGGGACATGAGGTTACACAGACTGGGATTAGACCCATGTCCAAGAAAGTAGAAGCTATTGACAAGATGTTACCACCTACCAATTTGCGTGAAGTGCAAGTCTTTCTAGGGATGATGGGCTATTATTGACAATTTATCCCCAACTTTGCAGATCTCAGTGAACCATTAGTACAACTCTTACGCAATGTTCCCTTTGAATGGACGTCTAGTCAGCAACAGGCCTTTGAGATGTTGAAGCAAAAACTTAAAGAGGCCCCTATCCTTGTGTATCCTGACTATGACAAGGAGTTCATCCTCTATACCAATGCAAGTGACTTGGCAATTGGGGCCATTCTTGCCCAGCTAGACAATGAGGGTGTTGACCACCCCGTTGCTTACACCTCCTGGGTTCTAAGAAAACATGAGAAGAACTACAGTGTCACAGAAAAAGAGTGGCTGGCTGTTTTATATTCTGTCAAGCAATTCTGTCACTACATATATGGTACCCACTTCACTGTAGTCACAGATCATGCCTCTCTCAAGTGGCTGCAAAAATTAAAGGAACCAGAAGGTCAGTTGGCTAGATGGGCTCTCTGCTTGCAAGGGTATAATTTCACTGTGATACATTGTCCGGGGATCCAACACCAGAATGCTGATGGACTGTCCCAAATGCCCATACTAACCCTCCATCCTGCAGAGGCTGATAGATTGTACAAGTTAATTGGTTATCCTTCCTCATGGGATAGTGAAATGGAAGAAGTGCAAGTGGCTTTACAGAAATTATCCCAGGATACCTTAATCAGAGACCAATAACTATTCAAGAAGGTTAAACATCAATACTTACCATATGCCCACCCTAGTCTCCGCCTCTCTCTCATCCTCCAGGCCCATAAAGATACCAGGCATGGTGGTATTGCCAAAACTCATGAATGGCTACAGAAACACTATTATTGGGAGAACCTTTGATTACTAATTCCAGATGTTCTAGCAAGTTGCCATGATTGCTAGCTCTAATGTCCCCGCACCTCTACCCATGAGTTCAAATTGGTCCCTCCTCAACATGCCTTCCACACTGTTAGTATAGATGCTGTAGGATCACTACCTCAATATTGTTCTGGGCTTAGGATAGCTGGCTGTAGGTTCATTCTAGTGACTGTTGGATATTTCAGCAAATGGGTTGAAGCCAGGCCTACTAAGGATATCACTGCAAAGACTACAGCTGCTTTCCTTCTGCAGGACATTTTCTATTGCCACATCCTTGCAAGTCCTTCTCTCAGATAATGGTTCTAACTTCAATGCCTGGCTAGTCACGTCAGTTGTAGAAGCGTTGGGATCACATCAGTCCTTCTCTGCTCCTTACAATCTCTAACAACAAAATGGTTGAGAGGGCTAACTCCTCCTTAGTGTCTATCATGCAAAAACTAGCCTACTCTGATGCTGTCAATTGAGACATGTACCTACCAGCGGCCCTTTTTGCTTACCGTCTCAGTAAACACCAAGTCACTGGGTTCTCCCCTTTTACCATGTTGTATGGTCAAGAAGCCACCACTCCCTTGCTGCTAGGGGTTCCACTGATTGAAGCTGACTCCTAGGACAATCCTAAACAACACATCAAATTGCTAGTTAACCGCATCATTGACACTCAAGCCACTGCCTATACTACTGCCTACAAGACCAAGACTTTAGAACTCACTCCAGATAATGCCAATAGGACCCCCCTCCCTGAGTTCCAAGTAGGTGACCTTGTACTCTACTACCAAAACCAAGTTGGAGGTTGTGCACATAAGCTTGATTCCCTTTGGATTGGCCCCCTTGAAGTTACCTTCAAAAGAGGCTCTGAGTACACC
>CAKOGF010000343.1:0-11440 GCA_933228935.1 Pemphredon lugubris
GATAAACTTTAGTGCAAGCTACTTTTAAGCATAAAAGCAACAAAAGCTGCAGATTCATCATTAAAAGACTAACAGCTGAATTCAATGCTCCAGACCTCCTGATAACAAATGAAGGCAAAGAGCTCACAGCAGAGAAAACCAATCTTTACTTAGCCAAGCAGGACATTAAGAGCAACATAATCATACCTGTCATGATCTGCTCTTAATTAAGGGTGTGTGATTTTGGATTTGTTGACTTCTAGTTAACCCATTCATTTTTTAGGTTTCTTTTTAGTTTTTTATGTTCCACAATAAGTTCTGATAATCTATTAGGTTTTGGACTTGTTTCAACTAAGCTAGTTATTGTTCAGTAAGGTGTTGGGGAAGACAGCAGTCCAAGAAAGAAAACAGAGAATGAGAAGAGGTTTTGTTCTTTATTTGTATTTAACAGTTAATATAGTAGATGGGAGAGCCACAGAATAGGAAGGGAGTGGCATGATCCAGATAGAGTTTGAGCTGCTGGAATAACTTGTTGATTGACTACCAATTGTGAATGGGGTTTGAGCCTAATTATGAAGTATTGGCCTGTATCCCACTATTGTCCTTGATAGGCGCTATGAACTCAGATTGGGGCAATTCAAAGGACGCCCCTGCGTGTTGTGAGATATGGTGCCAACTGAAGTTCCAGTTTTGGTTGCAACAGACCTAATTCTCCTGTTTTTTTATAAAATGCTTGATTCTCAATGATTGTTGCTTTAATTGGCTTCTGTGCTGGTTTTCTTTTTCTGGTTACTTCTGTTGTCTTTTTACTTGAGGATCTTCCTTTAATCCTCTATTTTTCTCTTCTTTTTAGAGATTCCTTGTGTTTTTTCAATCTCTAATGATTATCACCTGGGGTATCATCACATTTATTTTCTTAAATTTTGCTATAAATAAAGTGATCATTAAGAGTTTTAGCACAAGCTGAAATTCTAAGTAATTTCTTGTCTCCAATTTACTTTTTAATTTTTAAAAAAAATCTTATATTTCTATTTACACATAATATATACATGATATTTTAACTTTTTTTATTTATTATTTTTTAAGAAAAATAAAAATATTCAAACAACAGGCCAGAAGTCTATTGAATCCAGTGCTTTATTTAAAAGAGTTCTCAGTAATTATATGTACCAATTTTTTGATGTGAATTATACTAACATATATATTCCATTGGTCACAAATAATCCCTTTTTAACATCTTTTTTTATGTTGTGTGTTTAGGTTTTATTAATTATATTACTCTTTTTGTACCTAGTATAAGTTTTTGGCTAAGACTTGCAAGATACTACTCCAAACTTTTCCCACTCAATTATATTTCTTAAAACTATATTCTAATACTTTACATGTATTAGTTTACCATCTTGCACCCTTGTGGGCAAGACCTTACAACACCTTAACACTCTCAGGCCAATAGTAAGGTGAAAAAGGCTCAATGGGTTCCTAGTCTAAGCATTAATCAAGTTATTTACAGATAATCTCACCAAATAGGTCACTCAATTACCTACAGAATTAATGGTATGCCAAGTTTGTTGAAATGTTATGACTATTTATAGCTTCTGCAAGACAATCTTTGGCACAAAATATGAGATCAAAAATACCAACAATATTGCTTGTCTAATATTTTCAACCAAAGTTCACAGTTGAAATTATCCCAAGGTAGCTGCCATTCAAGAAACATAACCATAGCAAGAAGTAAAACATTTTAAGTCCATGGAATAATCTCTCTTATAGTGATTTGAAGAAAAATATAAAATGTGAGTTTTATAAACTGCTTGTTCCAAGCCTTCAGAAACCCAACCATGGCCGAATGAGCCATCATTTTCAGTGGTAAAACAGCCCATGAGACAGGCAAGCAAGGCCCATCATAAGATTGGTGCTAGCTTGAAGAGCTATTAAAGAGATTTTCTGCCCAGGAGCATAGGTCAGTGGGCAGAAAGATGGTGTTGATCACCCCTGATAGGGCAATATAATTTATACCAAGCAGTTTGTTGGTGTGGTCAAGTAAAAGCTTGGGGGCAGACATAGAATGAATCTTCAGGAAAAGTAACTAATCTCTTCTGTACCCAAGCAATGTTCTTGGGAACAGCCTTGAGTGTCACAATTAACATCATGACAGCCCCTGCAGCAGGAGTCAAACCCGCGACCCCCCTCCTGCCATCTGCCAAGCTTGTGGGGGGCCATTTCGGGCCCCAAAAGCTATGCAGAAGCAGTGGGGGGTGCTGCGGCCCCATCTGGCACTGGGCCAGCTATTTTTAGCCGTCCAGTGCCAAATATAATGTTGGATCCCAAAGGGGAAACCGTTAATCCCCATATTGGGTCCTTGGGTTTGGAAAGCCAAACATCAACCCTCTTCAGCCAGCCAAGCCCTTCCCAGTATGAAAATCTAATTGATACCCAAACCAGAACCCATGCAGAGTGCCCCCAAGCTGCCAATAGGAACAAAGCAACTGATAAGCTTGCTGAAGACCAAACCAGTGTTCTGGAAAATGACCCCAAGGATGAAAAAGAACCAATTGGAAGCCTGAAAAGCCTGCAGCCAAACTTGCCAGCCAGATAGCTGAGGAAGAGCCTGATAAGACCCCACGGACAGGTATAAAGCCAGGATGGCAGCCCAGTGATTAGTATTGTCATCCTCATCAAATAAAGTCTTTGTTATGAACCTTTGGTTCACAAACATTCTACCCTATTTGTTTCTAGTACTCTTCCACTATCAACCACCCAGTCTGCAGACCATCCAGCCAGAAGGAGTACCCCAAGGACCGCCCAGCAACCCAGAAGCCTACAAGTACTACCGCCCACCTGACGCCCCCTTTGGTCCTGTTCACTTCACTGAGTACCCCCAACCCAAACCACAAACAGTGGGAATTGGAAGACTTGCTTTGGTACCAAAGACCAAGAGCCGTCCAAAACCCGCAACACTTGGTCCGAGATGGAAAGGACATCACAGTCTACCCTCTCATATTCAACGGAAAGTACAACAACCCCCATGCATACCTGGTTCCCATGGAACCCCCACCCACCCCCAAGCCCATGGCTAACCCACCACCTATCCCCAATTCCACTGGCCAGAGCAATCAGTTCCTTGGAGTGCTATATCTAGCACTCACAGGGCTGATAGACTCTGCCCTGCCTGTGTCTGGGCCATGGGCAATGGTAGGAAAAGCTGTGTCCTCCTTGGTGAAGTTAAGTCCCATCATCTGGTGGGCCTTGCCTGCTACTCCCTCTTCCCCACCTCTCCAGCGGGATCATGAGCAGCAGGCTTGGTTTCCTGACATTGAGGTCTACAGTTTTCTCTGGTACAGGTCTTTGATTGTACACTAGGGGGATTTTAAGTTCATCAGTCTAATAGTTAGAACCATATTGTCCTTATTAAGTAATTTTATTTGTCCTTCTTCTGGTGCTAGGTTTGGAAGGTCCTTGATGATCTTTTTGGCCTCAAGCATGTTTTCAGGCAGGGTTTGAAAGGATTTAATACCATTAAAATTGGGTGGACAGCCTCTTGTCCTTCAGACTGGGGGTCTGCAGGCAGTGACAACCAGGGTTTGAATTCTGTCTCCTGTCCTGGGGTTTAAGAAAGAAATCATTGCCATTACTGGTATAAGCTTTAACCAGAAAATCAGGCCCAGCTATTTTTCTACAAGAATAACTCAACTATATCTATCTAGTACAAGAGCTTGAAAAAGATGCAATAATAAGGTTATGCACCATGCTTGATTAAGACTATGTAAGGCCAGGATAAAATAAATGAAAGTATCATCCTGACCTCCATTTGACAACTCAATAAGTACAGCACCTGGGCCCCAGACAACCTGCTCTCTAGTGTCCTGGATGTTAGCACCCCCTCATAGAACCAAGAAGGGAATATCTTATGATGAGCCAAATCATTAACAAGTCAGATAATAGCCTGCATCTGAATCAACTCAATCTGCTATCTAATATGGGTAACTATCAATATTTGTCTTATCAGCACAACTCATTGATTACTACAACCAGTAATTCATCTTTGCTGTCCTAATAAAATCAGTCTTAGATATTACTGATCAAGCTTAAAACAACTGCTTTATACATGCTATCCCTGAATGGTCTATTATCAAATATACAACTCATTTTCTTCTCTCAATAAACCTTATCTTTAGTAAATTTCTCTTTTTTTCTTTTTGGTAACTTCAGCTTACAGCACAGTTACAACATTTTATTGAAGTAGTTTAATAATGTAGCTAGGCCCATACTACCTTAAAAATATCAAAAGCAATGTAAATATTGATTCAACTCTTATTTATTTTTAAATAAAAAATAAAACCTTTTTCAAACATGACTATTTTTATGCTCATATATTTTTAATGAAACTGAATATTAATTCTAGTGAGAATTATGAATGAAAGTGATTATTTGCTGTTTTGCAGATATTTTTTAGCTGGTTTATCCTTTATCTTGAATAATTATATATGTTGAAGTTTATTTAGTCTATAAACATCCTTTGATATTTTTTTGAAATTCAAAGTTTCTGTCTTCAAAACAAGTTCTAAGAGTTTAACTTTTAGCATCTTTGGATTTATCACAAAGTAAGGATTTGATTTTCATGGCTTGAACCTTTGAAAGCGTGACTTTTGGACATATCTATATTTAAATTCCTTTTATATTTTTTGTTTTGGATATATGGGAATTAATTCTTTACAGATTTAAATTTCTCTACTACTAAGAAATCAAAAACCGACTATAGTTAATTTTTTATTCCTTATGAGAGCATCTTTATTGCATCAGGTGTCTGCTTTTAAACTAAAAATTATTGCATGGGATTGGATTCCTCGATATTGCTAAATCAGAACTGATCTCATTATCACCAAATTATTGGTATTATATATAATTATTGCAACCTAATATTTGATTCTTGTTTTTATTGGCATAAGCTAAAAACTCACTTTACCAAGAGTTGTAAATGACTCTTAAGCCCCAGTTGACACAGCTCCAAAGTGTGGTATTGTCCTTGCTTAGTACCCACACTGTAGTGACAAACAAAAATTAACTATATTTGATATTCAGCTCCTTTAAATATTTAAGCAAAATAAAGCTTCATCTTTTTCGCTGATTAAATCACTGATTATCCTTGTTGTTAACATCAACGAGATTTTAGATCACAAAAATAAAGCAAGATCTCAACTAAAACCTGATAGCAACTAATCCACATGTTATTTGCCAGTTGAGTATTATATTTTTTTCTTTAGTTGATTCAAGCCTAAACTGTCAATCCCAAACCCGATTGCTTGGCGATTCTTAATTGGCTAGCTAAATACTGGTGTTGTGGTGAATTCTGATTTGCTGTATTTATTTAGAATTCACTCCAAAGCATTTGAATCAAAGTTTTGCAACTGACTTAAATTCCTCCCTTCTTGCCTCCTAATAAAACATCTTTGTCTCTTCACTACACTTTTGGTGATCAAATACATGGTCCGTAGAGGTAGGCGCTGCTGCCTCCTGCTGTGGTTTGCCTTTGTATTCCCCCTTTTCTATTTATGCTAAATATTCATTATTTGTTGTTCACCACAACACTGGCTTTGGGTTGAGCTACTATCAGTTACGTTTAAAATTTCGTAATCAAAGCAACTTAAAAAGCTGGGATAGTAAATGTGGCTTTGGGTTGAGCTACTATTAGTTACATTTAAAATTTCGTAATCAAAGCCACTGCAAAAGGCTGGGATAATTGAAGCTCGTGATTTAATTTTTTTTGAAGCCAACAATTGAGGTTACCGCTGAGAATCTGAGGCATATACAATTGCCTTGAGCACTACAACCTTCTTCTTCCACTATTAAGTACTGCCAAGTAACTACTGGTAAGTTGCAGGCTCCAAAGCACTAAACTAGGATTTCCATAAGTTTTATTTTAGCAATAGCTTCTATAAGTTTTCTTTTTCTGTTCTTCTTAACCTTATCACCTGTAAATCCTATTAAAGCCTTTTGCTCAGTTTTCTGTTCAGTCTCTCCTACACTTTTGCTCATCAACTAAATAAGTTTTAAACTAACACTTCCCTTCTAAAACTACCTATTTTACTTATACTTGAATGCTAATCAACTTTTTCAATCTGATTTGCTATTTTTAAATCTCTCATCTTTAAGTAATTCTTTAATGTTTTTTTTATTTATTTCAGGATTGAACAAAAATTTTGTCCCAACCAGATAAAGATTATATTTCTTTTATTTTTAAGCATCTATGCTATCTTGTTTATGGCTGTAATATGAACAAATAGGGCTCTGACAAGCTTTTTGAAATGTAAATCATGCTTTTTAAGCTTTCTTTGAGTTTTTTTACCCCTTAAAGGGAGTTATTGAGTGTACGCCCCTTGATGGGATGTTACCCAAGGACTTGCATCTTGACTCACTCAATTTCTGCATGAGGTGGTTCTACCCACCATGGCTATTTAAGTTTTCTCTGTTACTGTAGTTATCCTTTAAAACTTCTAAAAGCTTGTTTATAATGTTGCATGTTTAAATTTTATTTTATCCTTTTCTAATCTGATCATATGTGCTTTTAAATTAAAATATTATTTGTGACTTAATTTCTAATCCAACCCTCCTTTTAAGCAAACCAACTATCTACAATGTCATTACTATCTGCCCTTCAACTTCTTGTTGCACACTTTAGCATTTTTTGCTTTGAGGCTTCTTCACCCAGCAAACTCATTTCTACCTTAGCTTGCTTACAGTCTTTAATCAATCTTGAGCTTGTATCCTCATCTGAGCTTAAAGAGTCTATTCTCCCTTTGCTCAATCCACTTAAGATGTGCATTTGCAGTGATAATTTACTTATATCTCAGTATACCTTTAAACTTTTGGTTCATATTCATCCTACTTTAGATAGTAAGACTGTTTCCTCTTAAAAATGTACTGGCTCAAGTGTTTAAAAAGCTGAGCTCTCAAAATCTACTTGCTAGAGTTCAAGCCTTTAAATTTTTGAGCTATCTGACCCACATTAGGCCTCATGAAGACCTTGTATTCTTCCTTTATCAGCAAATTTCTTATCAAACCAGTGCAAATAGAATAGTATCTCTTGCCATTCTAGAAGATGTTATTCAAGGCTATCCTGAGCATCTTCTTATACCTTATCTCTCTAACATTAAGGAATCTCTCTCATTGGCATCAACTAATAGTGAAGAAAATATTAGATTCTCTGGCCAGACTGTAACTGAAGCATTCTTTAAAAGATTTCCTAAATCATCTCCAAGCTCTCCTACACTTTTTCTACCTTGCTCAGATACTGTAATCCTAGAAGATAATAGGAGATTTGAACTTGATTCACCCCCTACTGAAGCAAACCCTGTTAATTTCTTTGATTCTGATGATGAACTTTCCTCCCCAGCTTTGTCGTCTACAAGCCTCAAGTGCATCTGGTCTATCTCTATAGCTAAAGATGTTTCTATAATGTCAAATGCTTCTTTGTATTCTCAGGATCAGCAACATTCAGCCAAAAAAATTAAGTCCAGTTTCTGTTCTAACTCACCTGCTTCCAAATCTCCCTTGTCTAGAAGACATTCTCTGGCAGGATCATCTTCAGCAGATGCTTCATCCTCACAGACATCTTTGATAAGAACTAAGTCTGTTAACCAATCTTCAATAGTTGATTCCTTGAATCATTCTTCTTCAGATGACACCAATGACCTTTAGGCTTTGGATTGGTCTTTATAGATTATAAATATAAGTTATAAGAATAAATGTCGTGAATGGCAACATTCAGACTGTTTTGATTTTGCCTGAGTTGGGTTCGAATCTATCGGAGGATTCGAAATCCTTATCTTTCGACATTGGTACGCGAAATTATACCCCTCCTATAAAAGGAGCGGTATCAATTTCTGGATTCACGCCTGACCATCAGGATCCCCTTCCCACTTGTACATGTGGCAAGTGATCCTAATAACCCACTGTATTCTGTGGTGTTCATTCACAGTATATATTCCTATTTTTCTCCTCAATAAAATCTAAGTTCTACATACTCTCTTTCCTTGTGTGTTCTCTTGTACTTCAGCGCGCCCTCCCTAGACGCTTCTAGAGGAGTTGATTTATTACACATTCAGTAATAGCAGCAACAAGGTAAACGTCCCCTTCTTGCTTCCTCTCTGCTAACCGTTTGGCTTAGTACGACCTCAATCCTACCGTTAGGATTCCTTTGCCGTGCCCTCCTTGCCGAGTCCTTGCAAGTGCACGACAAAAATGGTGCTCACTACAGGGGCTGCAAGCCCCTTGGTTACCCCGTTCAATACTACTTTCACTGGTCCTTCGCCTCCGCCTATATCACCTCGTGAATCCAACTTGCCTGAAGTGACCAGCCCTCCCCTAGAGGAGGACATCGCCGACCCCCCTAATACCTCATACGTACTTGATCTGACCTCTACTCCTCGTCTTACGGCCTTTCAACTAAAGTACTCCTAATGTAGAGCAGATCATGGCTATGGCTGTTAGACTAGCCCGTGAAGGAGCCCTTCCTAGCCTTCAGCTCCATGTGGGACATACCGACTATCTTGAGTTAATCATGAGTCATCATCTCCCCCAAGTTTGCCTCTCATCATATGATACCATCTGTTTGCTTATAACCCAGTTTGTCCACCCCGCTCTTGTCCATCATCAGATGACACTTGGGCTTTGTACACAGGAAGTGAATAACCTTCAGGCCGCTTTGACAAACCATTGGGATCAGTTTGTTGCATACCAACAATGGGCTCATACCTTATTTTTGCTTATCTCTGATAACCAAAGAGATACCACGTCCTCTCACACTTGTCTTCTTGCTGCTGTCAATCATATTTGAGCCTCTATACCTGAGTATGTACGGGAGCGGTTAGAAGAGTCCCATGAGATGCAACGACCCTGGCAGGCCCAGGTGGACTCAACCTTAGAACTACAAAGGTCTGATTTTGAACGACTAGTAAGCCAGCTAAACAAGTTCCGGGTATACACAAGTATGCAAGTGCAGGAGTTGTCTGCCGCATTATGGCAGGAGGGTGCTAGACTACAAGACACTATGAACAGAGAAAGGGCAGCTTCTAACACCATCATTCAAGATCTAAAAGCACAAATTGAAGCATTATCCAAGGCTGCCGCGGCTGCCCCTCCAACTCCCCCTCCTGATGAGTTAGACAGCCGAGAACAACAATTGTGGGATGCTATCAAGGAATTACGTATGACAACTTGTAGTCAAGGACCTCCTCCTCCGCTGCCACAACTGGACCCTCGAGTAGCCACATTAACTGCCCGCGTAGAGGAACTGCAGCTTGAGCTTGCTGAACTGCGGGCTTCCATAGCTCCTATTGTGGCTTCCTCTGAGGCATCCTTGACTGACGGGTGCTGTCCAGGCACTAATGAACAATCTCAAATCCATTGCGCTAATGAGCTGGTTGCCATGGCTAACAAAGTGGATAGCCTCAAGGATGCTCACTCCAACCTAGATAGGGACTTTCAGGAGTTGAATGAGTTGATTGACTCAGTAAATGACTGGTTCTCTCACTGTCTATCTGTTGGCCCCACTTTGACCTCCTGTATTGCTGAGCTATCCACTGTGGTCACCAACCAAGGACGCCGCCTTGACTCTTTAAGCTCAAACATCTTGACCGCAAACAAATAAGGGTGTTCGTAATCGTGAGGCTCTGGACATCCTGGAGGGAAGTGTTCGCCAGTTATGGGCCCTCCAGTCTCCTGTTGAGTCAGAACCCAACTCATCCCCCCCGTATTAATATGGTAGATAGCAACAATAATACTGGGCCAATTCCTGAGGCCCACTTCAAACCCATCTTCAAACAGGTGTTTGATCCTAAAACCTCTACTATAGCAGTGTTCCTGACTATATATGAGACTGCAATGAGAAGAGCCTCTGATGAGATGAAAAAAGAGCACATCCTGACCTGCCTCCACCCTACCTGTCAAGAAGTAGTTGTTCCTGAACTTCCGTCTATTACGTCTTGGGAAGACATGAAGCAACTGCTAACTGACGAGTTTGGAGGAGACCTTAGCCTAGAAGTCAAGGAAGATGCTTTCATGCATATAGCCTTCAAACCAAAAGAAACGTTGGCCGAGTTTGCTGATAGATTCTATATGGAGGGTCAACAGCTCATCACTAGCAGGCAACTGACCACCCACGAAGCCTATACTGCATGCGCTCAAGCCCTCAAAGTCAACCAGCTCCTTTGTCTCCACTTCAAAGCTCATAAAGCTATGCTTACTTCTATGAAGAGCATCAAGACCCTCCTGCAGGATATGCATCTTACACACTCTGGGACAGTAGTTAGAGAGAGCAAGACTGCTTCCTCCTCTGGGTCATCTTCTCGGGCCCCGCGCATCTTGACTATGGATGCGCAAAACCAGCCTAAACGCCAAGGATGTCATAACTGCGGCGTGGTTGGACATCATTCCCGCGTGTGCACTAACCCTAAGGTTGAGTGGAGCTGATCCCAGGTCACACACGGGAAAAGGGACGTCAACCTAGAGGCGGAGATGCTCTTGGTTGACTCAAATCCTCAGTCTCCCCCCCCCTCCGTCTGTTGTGTTATCAGGATCTGCAGCCCTACGTCCTCCCATTCTACACCTATTCCATGATATTTCTGATGAATCTGGAGCCAGTGACGACAATGCAGATGATCAGGACGCCTATGGCTATTCTGTCTTAGCGGTACCTGAGACTATCACAGTCCCCTACAAGTTGCGCTCTGGTAAAACAACTACCACCACCAAGCCTTCCCGTGAAGCTAAAGAGGTAGTTGCTCGTCCATACCTTACACAAGCTGCTAGAGCCCCTGTCCTGGTAGAGTTGTCAGAAGAAGCAGCTGAAGTAGCTGATGCTGTCTTTCAGAACGTCTCTATTGCTCTCCCTCTACAAACGGTCTATAAGAAATTCCCTGGCTTAAGGTGTATGATCAAGAAATGGGATAAGGAATTGGCTGAAGCGCAAGATGTCTTAACAGTCCTTCCTCCGTTTGGGCGTACCACAACTCGGATAGAAATATCCGTACAAAAGGTCAAGATCAAAGCTGTCTTAGACACAGGGTCCCCCGTCAACGTTGTTTTGTCTAAACTTGTCAAAAAGCTCAAATTGGCTCCAGACCTCAATTATCACCAGACTTATGGGACAGCTGGCTTATCCATGACTAGAGCCCTTGGTGCGTATTTGGCCCTGCCTATGAGATTTGGCAAACTTCTTTTGGCTGCCCCTGCCGTAGTACTCAAGAATAACAGTTACGATCTGTTAATTGGGACCCAGTTTCTACGTGAGTACAATGGCATCATCAATTTGAAGGAGGGATTCCTCTCTATTCTTGGCTATGAGATCCCGCTTATATTTGAGGAACCTGATAAACTCCCTGGGAAACGCCTAAAGACCTGCTTGTTAGAATATCCATCTGGTATCTTCACCCTGAAATACCGCACCCATTCCTCTAACATGAAG
>CAKOGF010000344.1:0-11438 GCA_933228935.1 Pemphredon lugubris
GTTTACCTTTTCGCTGCTATTACTGAACCTGTAATAAATCAACTCCTCTAGAAGCGTCTAGGGAGGGCGCACTGAAGTACGAGAGAACACACAAGAAAAGAGAGTATGTAGAACTTAGATTTTATTGAGGAGAAAAATAGGAATATATACTGTGAATAAACACCACAGAATACAGTGGGTTAACAGGATCACTTGCCACATGTACAAGTGGGAAGGGGATCCTGATGGTCAGGCGTGAATCCAGAAATTGATACCGCTCCTTTTATAGGAGGGGTATAATTTCGCATACCAAAGTCAAAAGATAAGGATTTCAAATCCTCCCAAAGATTTGAACCCAACTCAGGCAAAATCGAAACAGTCTGAATGTTGCCATTCACAACATTGCCCTCTCCTAGATTGGCCTGAGGGGGGGGTATACTTGCGTAGGAACTTAGCGTGGACACGAGCAAAGGGACGTCCACTGGACAAAAGTTTAACGGTATACTCAGAGCCTCTCCTGAAGGTGACCTCCAGGGGGCCAATCCAGAGGGAATCAAGTTTATGAGCTCGGCCGCCAGTTCAATGTTGATAGTAGAGTACATGGTCACCTATTTGGAACCCAGGAAGGGGGGCCCTGTTGGCATTGTCGGGAGTGAGCTCTAACACCTTGGTTTTGTAAGCAGTAGTATAGGCGGTAGCTTGGATATCAATGATTTGATTGACTAAAGATTTGATATGCAACTCAGGATCCTCAGAAGAGTCAGCTTCAATCAACGGAGTCCCTAACAGAGAAGGGGTAGTGGCCTCTCGGCCATACAACATTGCAAAAGGCGAGAATCCCGTGACACGGTGTCTGCTGAGGCGATAGGCAAAGAGAGCTGCTGGCAAATACAGATCCCAGTTAGCGGCATCAGAGTAGGCTAATTTTCTCATGATAGATACCAGGGAGGAATTGGCTCTCTCAACCATTCCATTAGTTGAGGGGTTATAAGGAGCAGAGAAAGACTGATGAGATCCTAGCGCTTCTACTACTGCTGTGACTAGCCGAGCATTGAAATTGGAGCCATTATCAGAAAGCAGGACTTGGGGGCATCCATGTCGATAGAAGATATCTTGGAGAAGGAAAGTGGCCGTTGTCTTTGCAGTTATGTCCTTAGTTGGCCTGGCCTCAACCCATTTACTGAAGTGGTCCACAGCCAACAGGATAAACCTGCAGCCAGAGCGAGATCGAGGTAGAGGGCCAACTGCATCTATACTAATGGTATGGAAGGCATGCTGTGGGGGAACTAGTTTGAATTCATGAGCAGTGGCGCGGGGGCGTTGGAGCTGACAATCATGGCAACTTGCAAGTACATTGGGAATTAGCAAGCGTAGGTTTTCCCAATAGTAGTGCTTCTGTAGCCAGTCATAAGTTTTAGACATACCACCATGGCCAGTATCTTTGTGAGCTTGAAGGACCAGCGAAAGACGAAGACTAGGGCGGACATATGGTAAGTATTGGTGGTTGACTTTCTTGAATAATTGGTGGTCGCGGATCAAGGTGTCCTGAGATAGCTTTTGTAAGGCTAAACGTACTTCCTCTGTTTCGCCATCCCAGGCAGTAGGATAGCCAATTAGTTCATATAATCAATCAGCTTCTGCGGGGTGAAGAGCTAAGATGGGCATACGAGACAGTCCATCCACATTTTGGTGTTGGATTCCAGGACGATGGATCACTGTGAAGTTGTAACCTTGCAAGCAGAGGGCCCATCTGGCCAGACGCCCTTCTGGTTCCTTCAACTGTTGTAGCCATTTGAGAGACGCATGATCAGTAACTACTGTGAAGTGGGTGCCATATATGTAATGCCTGAATTGCTTGACTGCATATAGAACGGCCAGACACTCTTTTTCAGTAACACTGTAGTTCTTCTCATGTTTGTTCAGGACCCGGGAGGTGTATGCCACAGGGTGATCAACACCCTCATCATCTAACTGGGCAAGGATGGCCCCAATTGCCAAGTCACTTGCGTCAGTATAAAGGATGAACTCCTTGTTGTAGTTGGGGTACACCAAGATGGGGGCCTCTTTGAGTTTCTGCTTTAACCCTTCAAAGGCCTGTTGCTGGCTGGACGTCCATTCAAAAGGAACATTACGCAGGAGCTGCACTAGGGGTTCACTAAGATCAGCAAAGTCAGGAATGAACTGTCGGTAGTAGCCCATCATTCCCAGGAAAACTTGAACTTCTCGTAAATTAGTTGGTGGTAACATCCTATTGATAGCTTCTACTTTCTTTGACATGGGTCTAATGCCTGTCTGGGTAACTTCGTGTCCCAGGAACTCTAGGCGCTCTTTAAAGAAGGCACACTTGGAGGGCTTGAGCTTAAGCCCTGCTTCTCGGATCTTGATGAAGACTTCTTTGAGGTGAGAAAGATGGTCAGTGAAGGTGGCACTGAAGACGGTTATGTCATCCAAATAGACCAGGACATATGAAAGCTTGAGATCACGGAGGATGGAGTCCATAGCCCTTTGAAAGGTAGCGGGGGCATTACAAAGTCACTGAGGCATGCGGGTAGGTTCAAACAATCCGTCTGAGGTGATGAGGGCAGCTTTCTGTCTATCTTCAGGAGAAAGGTTGACTTGCCAGTACCCAGAGGCTAGATCCATAGCAGAGAAAAACTTAGACCCGCCAAGACGCCTGAGTGCATCATCAATGCGTGGCAAGGGATAAGAGTCCTTCTTGGTCAGGGAGTTCAGGCGGCGTTAATCCATGACAATGCGGTGTCCACCATCCTTTTTCTTGAGAATCAGCAAGGGAGACGCCCATGGACTCTGAGACGGGGCTAGAAGTCCAGCATCCAGTAGTTGCTTAAGTTCCTTGGAGACCTGAGCATCTTCCACTCTACTACGGCGATATGGCTTAGCGCGGAAGGGAGGGGCATCACCAGTATCTATCTGGTGTATGACACCCTTAGCTAGACCATAATTGGTGCTATCCTTAGCAAAGATATCCGAGAACTGATCTAGAAGAGCCAGTACCTCTTTTTGTTGTACAGGAGAGAGCTGTGGGAAGTCCTCCGCAGTGAACAGGGATAACACGTGAGGCTCATCTTCAGGCAGGTTAAAATCATTGAATGTACCAAAGGGGTGTAGTGACAGTACATCAGCGGCATTGAGGAGGCGTCCATGACCAACTACCTGTCCTCTAGACACCATAATGGGTTGGGGAGTTAGATTAGCCAACAGCAGATGGATAGGTTCTTTATGGGAAACGTCCAGGATGCCTGGACACAGATGAGGCTCCAAACGGCCTAAGGAGGAGGGAGAGTACAACTCTAGGAAGGTGCGCTCAGGCAACTCATAGGAGATTTGAGAGTCCATTATAACTTGGGAACCAGGAGGGATAGTGACGGCAGATGTGGCAAGGAGAGGTACTCCTTCCAAAGCGTCACAAGAAGAAGGGGGACACTTCATGTTAGAGGAATGGGTGTGGTATTTCAGGGTGAAGATACCAGATGGATATTCTAACAAGCAGGTCTTTAGGTGTTTCCCAGGGAGTTTATCAGGTTCCTCAAATATGAGCGGGATCTCATAACCAAGAATAGAAAGGAATCCTTCTTTCAAATTGATGATGCCATTGTACTCACGTAGAAACTGGGTCCCAATTAACAGGTCGTAGCTGTTGTTCTCGAGCACCACAGCAGGGGCAGCTAAAAGGAGTTTGCCAAATCTCATAGGCAGAGCAGAATACGCACCAAGGGCTCTGGTCATGGATAGGCCAGCTGTACCATAAGTCTGGTGATAGTTGAGGTCTGGAGCCAATTTGAGCTTCTTGACAAGTTTAGACGAAACAACGTTGACAGGGGACCCTGTATCTAAGACAGCTTTGATCTTGACCTTCTGTACGGATATTTCTATTCGAGTTGTGGTATGCCCAAACAGAGGAAGGACTGTTAAGACATCTTGCGCTTCAGCCAATTCCTTATCCCATTTCTTGATCATACACCTTAAGCCAGGGAATTCCTTATAGACCGTTTGTAGAGGGAGAGCAATAGAGACGTTCTGAAAGACAGCATCAGCTACTTCAGCTGCTTCTTCTGACGACTCTACCAGGACAGGGGCTCTAGCAGCTTGTGTAAGGTATGGACGAGCAACTACCTCCTTAGCTTCACGGGAAGGCTTGGTGGTGGTAGTTGTTTTACCAGAGCGCAACTTGTAGGGGACTGTGATGGTCTCAGGTACCGCTAAGACAGAATAGCCATAGGCGTCCTGATCATCTGCATTGTCGTCACTGGCCCCAGATTCATCGGAGATATTGTGGAATAGGTGTAGAATGGGAGGACGTAGGGCTGCAGATCCTGATAACACAACAGACGGAGGGGGGGGAGACTGAGGATTTGAGTCAACCAAGAGCATCTCCGCCTCTAGGTTGACATCCCTTTTCCCGTGTGTGACCTGGGATCAGCTCCCTCAACCTTAGGGTTGGTGCACACGCGGGAATGATGTCCCACCACGCCGCAGTTATGACATCCTTGGCGTTTAGGCAGGTTTTGAGCATCCATAGTCAAGATGCGCGGGGCCCGAGAAGATGACCCAGAGGAGGAAGCAGTCTTGCTTTCTCTAACTACTGTCCCAGAGTGTGTAAGATGCATATCCTGCAGGAGGGTCTTGATGCTCTTCATGGAAGTAAGCATGGCTTTATGATCTTTGAAGTGGAGACAAAGGAGCTGGTTGACTTTGAGGGCTTGGGCGCATGCAGTATAGGTGGGACACGTCATCTCGAAAACACCATCTCGAGTTATTTTTGAAATAAGGTTGGAATTCCAAAAATCGGAAATAAAAAAAGCTTAATCGAAACTATTTAATAGTTATTTTTTTGTTAATGGTTTCAATTACGCCATCTCAAAAAACGCTATTATGAAAACGGCATCTCAAATTAAACTAAAATGCGGCTTATCAAAATAAGCAGGATTTACTATAAACTTACTTAGTAATTCCCTAAAAAACGGCATCTCAAAAAACGCCATCTAGAAAGACGGCATCAAGAATTCATTAATAATACAAATTTTTGGGATAAATCTGAGCCTGTTCCCTGATGTATAAGAATAATGTGTGGTAGCAATCCAGAATTCCACTTTTAATTAGATCCAAATAAGTGTCATTCTGATAGTATTATCCCTTTATAATATAGCTATTAAAAAAGAGCCACATTTAGTATACTATATTTATAATTTATCTTTGGCAGCCCTTTAAAAGAGGCACATCCAAAATAATATTTTTTACTAATGGTTTTATATAGTAAAGTGGCTAGTTACGCCATCACGATAAACGTCATCTCGAAACTCATCAGGATTCTAAGCACCCAATAGTTTTAACACACACAGTGTGTTTATGTAGAATAACCTGTTTTTACATATGGCGTCATAGTACGCCATCTAGAATACCCCATCTCGAATTAGTTGATTCCACTTTTCAATTCTGAAGTTACCACTGATTTTCATCTCTAGTAAAAAATGTAAGGAATTTTCTGAAATTTGGCATGTATATACAAAAAGCCCTCCTCTAAACAGCTGGGTACTTTTTAGCCTTAGTTTTATAAGTTAGTATAAGAGATATCAAAGATTTGTACTTTGGGCCGGTTGAGATAGCTCCACCGTGGATATATTAAATTAAAATAAAAAATATACAAAATCCTTATGTTTTTGGCACACGCCATCTAGAAAACGGCATCTCGAAGACGCCATCTAGAAACACAAATGTGGCTAAAAACATAAGTTTTGCATACTTTTGCTTATAGCAAAAAAATATTAATTACAAATTAAAAAACATTCAAATTTCGATATATAAAAATTTGAACTTTTCTCTACAATAATATGTAAAAATATTATATATTTGTATAATAAAAACTAGCTTTTTTTGTATTTAAAATTAGACCCCAAATCACATGAATTTTAGTACTAATTCCACTTTAGATGCCTCCCAAGTCAAGCAAGCAAGCCAACCCCAAGGCCTCCAAGGGCAAGTCCACTCCCACCAAGGCCAGAAAGACTAAGGCTACCCCCCCAAGCAACCCACTAAGAGAAAGACACCCTCTAAGGCTCCCACTTCATCTCCTGAGCAGCAGAGAGAGAGCCCTACTCCTCCCCACTCCCCCTTTGTACACTCCCCTTCTGAAATCCAGGAAAAACTGCTCAACTTTAGCAGAGAATCTGACAATGAAGAAGACACTGAAACAAGCTATGAGGAGCGTACCTCAACTACTTCAAGTGAGGACCCCATCTTGACATGGGATTTGCACAGAGTCACCAACATCTGTAATGACAATGGGCAGTTCAAAGTCCCAGACGTTTTTCCTGACTCTTTCCCTATCATGACAAAGAAGGGAGGTGCTGGCTTTGTCAAGGATGGTTGTCTTTTCACCTGCAATGATGAGAAGAAGGAATTGGCACAGCACCACTACCGCTGTGAAAGTGCTGGCTGCCCTGCCAGACTAACCACCTATGGCTTCACCAGAGTTAAGGAGCTAACCATTGAGCATGACTGCTTGGGCTCAGAGGAGATACTCTATTATCTCATGCGCTGGTTTCTTTGCCAAGCTATTCCTCTAAATAAGGATATGACTTCTACTGAGTTGGTGACCCATGCTCTTCTCCACCTCAATGAGAGCCAAATTGAAGAGGTTGGTAATAAGACCAAGCTCCAGCGGTATGTGACTGACCAACGCTCAGTTGATGCCAATCTTGGTGTCAGTGCCAAGAATATTGATGAACTGGTACTTTCTGATGACCAGAAGGTTACCCTGCTTGGCAAACTTTTCCTGCTACATGATGATGGTCAAGGGGCACCCAACCGGATTATATGCTATGCCACACAAGAGGATCTCAAGCGCCTCCTCAAATGTGATATCTGGTTTGCTGATGGCACTTTTTCAACATGCCCCAAGCTTTTTTATCAGCTCTGGTCAATTCATGGCCAGGTAAATTCACACACGGTTCCCTTTGTCTTTTTCTTCCTGCCCAACAAAAGAGAGGATACTTATGTCCAGGCCTTGGTCATTCTCAAGGCTAAACTTGATGCTATCTTGGCCTCACTTGAAAATGATCCAAAGGAGAAGAGGGGCCGCAAGAAGAAGAAGGCCAGTCAGGAATCCAGTCAGGAGCAATCAAGCTCAACTAAAAAGGCCCCTGAATCGCACCCCTACCATTCAACATTGAAGGTTGAATTTGAGGTTGCACAGGCAAATGCCTTTATCAAAGCATTCAAGAGCAGCCCTCAAGGATGCTTCTTTCACTACCGCCAGGCTCTGCGCAAAAACCTGATGAAAAACCCAGATCTCACTAAACTGGTGTTTAGAGATGGCACCAAGGAGGCCAAAAACGCTTTTAACTGCTTTTCTGCCTTGGCCATGGTTAGAAAAGAGGAAGTGAATGCCTTTTATGATGAGCTTCTCAAGGACAAGTTTATCACAAATAATCAAGAAGTCTTTGCCCCCTTTATCCAGTACTTTGAAACCCAGTGGGTGGGTGTTTTCCAGGGACAGCGCCAAATCCGCAAGGAAGGAGATGCCATCAGTTGGAACTGCTTTAAGCAGGTTAAAAGTGGGATTACCAAGACCACCTCTTCACTTGAAGGGTGGCATAATCAATTTTCCCGCCTAGTAAAGGTGAAGAAGCCCATGTTCAATGTCATTATCAGCAAGCTCAAGACCCAGCATGCAAATAGTAACCAGCTTTACCCTCAGGCTCTTGCAAATAAGGTAATTACTTCTAAGCACGCTGGGCAGCAGGTCAAATTTGTGAATGTGACAAAAGATGTGATGGCCTACTACTCTAAAGAGGACCGCCTTAATCATCTTAAGGGTATTGCCAAGGCTCTTGGAGCCAAATCCTAAGGTCTATTAGTCAGCAATAAACCTACTGTTTTTTATAGCTTTTTATTTTTCAGAATATTATATAAGAAACACTATGGGACAAATATATGGGTTTCAGAAATCCTAATTTTTGGGGTTTAATACTTTAGTGCTTTGTGTGACCTTGTTGCCACTAGCTAACCCCCTTTTTTATTGCAGATTCTGAATTTCAGAGCATTTTTGAGTCTAGGAACTATTTATTTTATGAGAAAAAAGTTTTTTTGTCCTTTTATTTAAGTTTAAAGTTATCTGTGGGTTTTGGGGCAAAAAATTGAGAGAGGGTTTCTAGATAGAGTATTTCTAGATGGCGTTTTTGGGCATATTTTCTAGATGGCGTCTTTCTAGATGGTGTTTTCTAGATAGCGTATTCTAGATGCAGTCTTTCTAGATAGCGTATCCCACCCAGTATAAGCTTTGTGGGTGGTCAGTTGCCTGCTAGTGATTAGTTGTTGACCCTCCATATAGAATCTATCAGCAAACTCGGCCAACGTTTCTTTTGGTTTAAAGGCAATATGCATGAAGGCATCTTTCTTGACTTCCAGACTGAGATCTCCTCCAAACTTGTCAGTTAGCAGTTGCTTCATGTCTTCCCAGGACGTAATAGACGGAAGTTCAGGAACAACTACTTCTTGACAGGTAGGGTGGAGGCAGGTCAGGATGTGCTCTTTTTTCACCTCATCAGAGGCTCTTCTCATTGCAGTCTCATATATAGTCAGGAACGCCGCTATAGTAGAGGTTTTAGGGTCAAACACCTGTTTGAAGGTGGGTTTGAAGTGGGCCTCAGGAATTGGCCCAGTATTATTGTTACTATCTACCATATTGATACGTGGAGAGGAGTCGGGTTCTGACTCGACAGGAGGCTGGAGGGCCCATAACTGGCAAACGCTTCCCTCCAGGATGTCCAGAGCCTCACAATTACAAACACCCTCATTTGTGGCAGTCGAGAGGTTTGAGCGTAAAGAGTCAAGGTGGCGTCCTTGGTTGGTGACCACGGTGGATAGCTCAGCAATACGGGAGGTCAAAGCGGGGCCAACAGATAGACAGGGAGAGAACCGGTCATTTACTGAGTCAATCAACTCATTCAACTCCTGAAAGTCCCTGTCTAGGTTGGAGTGAGCATCCTTGAGGCTATCCACTTTGTTAGCCATGGCAACCAGCTCATTAGCGCAATGGATTCGAGATTGTCCATTAGTGCCTGGACAGCACCCGTCAGTCAAGGATGCCTCAGAGGAAGCCACAATAGGAGCTATGGAAGCCCGCAGTTCAGCAAGTTCAAGCTGCAGCTCCTCTACGCGGGCAGTTAACGTGGCTACTCAAGGGTCCGGTTGTGGCGCCGGAGTAGGAGGTCCTTGACTACAAGTTGTCATACGTAATTCCTCGATAGCATCCCACAATCGTTGTTCTTGACTGTCTAACTCATCAGGAGGGGGAGTTGGAGGGGCAGCCGCGGCAGCCTTGGATAATGCTTCAATTTGTGCTTTTAGATCTTGAATGATGGCGTTAGAAGCTGCCCTTTCTCTGTTCATAGTGTCTTGTAGTCTAGCACCCTCCTGCCAAAATGCGGCAGACAACTCCTGCACTTGCATACTTGTGTATACCCGGAACTTGTTTAGCTGGCTTACTAGTCGTTCAAAATCAGACCTTTGTAGTTCTAAGGTTGAGTCCACCTGGGCCTGCCAGGGTCGTTGCATCTCATGGAACTCTTCTAACCGCTCCCGTATATACTCAGGTATAGAGGCTCGAATATGATTGACAGCGGCAAGAAGGCAAGTGTGAGAGGACGTGGTATCTCTTTGGTTATCAGAGATAAGCAAAAATAAGGTATGAGCCCATTGTTGGTAGGCAACAAACTGATCCCAATGGCTTGTCAAAGCGGCCTGAAGGTTATTCACTTCCTGTGTACAAAGCCCAAGAGTCATCTGATGATGGACAAGAGCGGGGTGGACAAACTGGGTTATAAGCAAACAGACGGTATCATATGATGAGAGGCAAACTGGGGGGAGATGATGACTCATGATTAACTCAAGATAGTCGGTATGTCCCACATGGAGCTGAAGGCTGGGAAGGGCTCCTTCACGGGCTAGTCTAACAGCCATAGCCATGATCTGCTCTACATTAGGAGTATTTAGTTGAAAGGCCGTAAGATGAGGAGTAGAGGTCAGATCAAGTACATACGAGGTATTAGGGGGGTTGGCAATGTCCTCCTCTAGGGGAGGGCTGGTCACTTCAGGCAAGTTAGATTCACAAGGTGATATAGGCGGAGGCGAAGGACCAGCAAAAAGTAGTATTGAACAGGGTAACTGAGGGGCTTGCAGCCCCTGTAGTGAGCACCATTTTTGTTGTGCACTTGCAAGGACTCGGCAAGGAGGGCACGGCGGCGAAATCCTAACGGTAGGATTGAGGTTGTACTAAGCCAAACGGTTAGCAGAGAGGAAGCAAGAAGGGGACGTTTACCTTGTCGCTGCTATTACTGAACATGTAATAAATCAACTCCTCTAGAAGCGTCTAGGGAGGGCGCGCTGAAGTACAAGAGAACACACAAGAAAAGAGAGTATGTAGAACTTAGATTTTATTGAGGAGAAAAATAGGAATATATACTGTGAATAAACACCACAGAATACAGTGGGTTAACAGGATCACTTGCCACATGTACAAGTGGGAAGGGGATCCTGATGGTCAGGCGTGAATCCAGAAATTGATACCGCTCCTTTTATAGGAGGGGTATAATTTTGCATACCAAAGTCGAAAGATAAGGATTTTGAATCCTCCCAAAGATTCGAACCCAACTCAGGCAAAATCGAAACAGTCTGAATGTTGCCATTCACGACAATGACAACCCTACACTGTGATTACCATGGTCCCTGGAGGATTAACCCTCTGGAACAGACTACCCATACCCACTGCTCAGTTCAGCGCCATCTCTGCCTCAGGAGGTCTAAACACACCCACTTCTGCAACTGGGGTAGGAAGATATTCTGTCAATTGTTTTTCCTTTGTCAGATTTTCAGTCAAATTTGATCCAGCTATAAGTTTCTTTATATGTAACTTTTTTATTTTTACAAAAAAAACTTGAAATTTTATTTATTTATCAATGATAACTTCAATATATATTTTCAGTATTTTTAATTATTATTTTTTATTTAGCAGGCCTGAATTTTTTTTAAAAAAACACTTTTTTAAAAGCCAATTTAATTATTTTTACTAACAAAAACTCAAAATAAAACTTGAAAGTAAAAAAATAAATAAAGTTTTATTTATAAATTTTTATTTTTTGAATATTTCAATTTTTTTGTTTTTGTAAAAATAAAAAAGTTACATATAAAGAAATTTATAGTTGGATCAAATTTGACTGAAAATCTGACAAAGGAAAAACAATTGACAGAATATCTTCCTGCCCCCCCGCAACTGACCCCAACATTATGCCAGCTCACATTTCCGCACGCTTAAGAGCTGCCAAGATTGGTTCCCTCTCTGGGCTGCAAACAGAGAATGCCAATACTTGGCTGAGAGCTGCATGTAACAAACTGGAACAGATTCAGTGCCCACCTTATTTTTGGATTCCTGAAGTAGCCAT